>JACBWW010000065.1:2423747-2440915 GCA_020086605.1 Lanius collurio | reverse complement strand
GCAGTGGAGCTTTCTATGGTTTTATCATTTCTACTGTGGAAAAAAAAAAGAGGGGATTAAGCAAACAACTGCAGCTTTATGTCAGCTGAAACACAGAAAAAAACCCAACAAATCAAACCAAACCAAACCAAACCAAACAAAAAAAAAAGAAACAGGTAAAAGGAAAGAAAACAAATGCATTTCTCCAAACTCAGGAAAGGAACTAGATGGAGAGTAAACCTAAGGATAATTCCAGTGTTCCTGAAGGGACAATTTTTTTTCACTTTGTCCTCCAAGGGCTTTAATCTGTTGACTTTCAGTGAGCTCATTAGATCCTAAACCTCTTTGACACCCTTTTTTTTTTTGAAAAAAGGTAATTTGGCAGGCATTTCCTTATTTTCTGACTGGCAAAAATGCCAGGAAATAGTGATAGAACCTGTAAGGGATGAAGTTGAAGTCATAACTAGAAGTAAAACTGAGGGCTTTCTCTTTTCGAGTTCTGTGATTCTGTATATATTTATGTTCACCTGAAATAAAGCACCCCTCATATAAACACCTGGAAGTGCATTTTGCCATTTAAAGGTAACACTTCAGCTTTGGAAATCTACTCTACACCTCCTAATTTGTAAAACCCTAATGGCTTCTTTATATACATTTTTTTCCAGTGAATTTCAGAACACAACTTTGTTTTGACATGTTTATTGTCAATTGTCTTGATGTGTTTATCACTATGTGTCAACCCCCTGTCACAGGGATGCAATTTCTTTTACAACTTCTCTGTGATTCCTTAGCAAGTGTTTTGATTTCCCATAAATTGGGAGTTACTTTCAAGGATGGAAACATATATAGTGAATAACATTTAAAATATTACCACAGAAGGAGCTCTGTTTATACCACTGCTTCTTCATCCATCTGGTTTAATGTTGTGACCAGAGAGGCATTTCAAAGTCTATCAGCTAAAGTAGGACAAAGAACATTTTTTAAATGCTTCTCTGCTTACTCAAGCCATTTCCCTGCAACCTTTTCTGCTTTTCTCCTGATTCTTCTAGGGAGAAGCTTCTTGACTTAACAAGCAAGAAAAAAAACCCTCGTCTTCCTCACATTTAAATTCAGGTGTTCTTAAAGTTACTTTTGCAGAAAACATCAGAACATGTTGACCATCATAAATTTTTAAGCTTTGGTCAGGTTACAATCTGCCCCTCTGGAACTGTCACTTACAAACTGGTTGGATGAAGGAAGGGGCTGGAAAGGGAATTGCTCATTCCTGATTTATTTTTATTAGTTCTGGGCTATGTTCAGCCAGGTGCACAGAGAATCACATCCAGGGTACTTCAGAAGAGCAGTTTATTAATTAAGAGTGCATTTTGGAAGCCACAACGACTTAGATCTTAGAACCAACAGGTATTTGGGGAAAAGAAATTATGAGCACCTGCTTCCACAGAAAATACAGAATTTCAGTAAGAAAATTCTCTTCTCCATTCATCCAGTGGGAAGTAGAAAACTTGTTCCTGAGTTTTCTTGAAAATGTACCAAATGCTTTACAAACATGCTGAAAAATGGAGTCTAAATTTATTATTGTCTAAAGGATTCGCTTGTTTAATTTTATAAGTTTTCAAGGAAAATACTTGCATTCTACTCATGAGTGGAAAATCCTTCATTTTAATGAGCAGAAATGGTGATATTACCAAAAAAATCTCATCTCTTTGAATAAATCACATTCCAAATGTGGATATTGCAGGCATGGCCTACACCTACTGAAGCACAGGCAGCTGGTAGAATTTCCATGCACCTGAACAACTTTCATAAATACATATCTATTTTAGTCATCTTCATAATTTTTTAATTAATGTATTTATAAATATATAAATTCCCTGAGAATCACTGTGAGTAGTCACTAGAGGCAGAAAATGAGGTGGCATGTGGCTAGCACTCAGATAATGTGAGTAGCCCCTGCTCCACCCTAAAGGCCAGAAACTTCTGTCTTGTTAAAAATAAATGCTGAAAAGGCTCAGGACTACCAGAAAATGCTGCTTTGCCCCAGATCTCATCCCACACTGTGGCCTCAGTAACCATCCTCTCTGTTTCTACCTCAATTCCCCTGGCCAGAAGCTTCAGGTATTTACCTGACCTCACATGTCCCAGAAAATTGCTGAACTCTTTTGGAAAGAAATGGCATTCAGAAAATTTTGTTATCAGCTTTCTTGCACCTTACAAACACACAAATATTAACACTTATAGGAGCACACAGAATGCCACAGAAAATTTCAGAGGTTGCTTTTCTCAGGATAGGGAATACCTTGAAGTTTGTCTATTTGCCAAACAATCTGTTATTCCAGAGGGAAATGTTCTTTTTTCCCCAAAGGCAAATCCAGCTGCCTGTTCTGCACGGGATGAAGCCAGGAACTTTGAAGCAAAACAATAAACTTGTGAATATTTTAAATAAAACTCAGTGTCTACTCAGGCTTTCTGTTTGACTGCTACACTCTGTGAGGCAGCAGGATTTTGTGGGTTCAGCTGCATCCATTAACAGACACACTCACAGGAAAGAACCTACCACTATCACCAGTCTGAGCAGCCCCCAAATTGTCTAAGAAGATTCACCAAAGGTAAGGTTTTTGTCTCAGCTCTAGAGGCAAACACATTCCTGAGGGATCATGGGCAATTTTAATATCTCAGGGTTGAAAAAACATTGATTTTTCAATCTTTTTCTTGTATAATCTTCAGCAGCTCGTTTCCAGTAGTTTGGAGCAATTGTAGGTTATTTTGTTGGCTTCTGAATATTCCCACTGGATGAATGTCAACATCAGAAAAATAGAGCTTGAAGTCCAGCTGTGGCCAGAAATTAAGAAGGTGGATGAAGACTCCAGTCCTGATGTGCTGGTTGTGGTGAATTACACAGGATTTTCTCATCTGTTGCCATTGTTCTGGCACTTTGCAGTTATTTATCTTTATATCTAAGATAAATATGTATATATATATACACATACACATATATACACATGTTTAAATAAAAAACTGCAAGAAAAGAACAACACAAGTGTGAAAATGTTTTGATGGGCCGAATGGTATTTGTTATGACCCATGTATTACACATATATATAATGTGCCTTTTATTCTCTTTAATCTTGGGGGTTTGGTTTTTGGTTTTTTTTGGTGTTTTTTTTTGTTGTTGTTGTTGTTGGGTTTTGTTTTTTTTTTTGATTATGCCATTATTTTAGTCTGTTTCAAACTTTTGTCCAACAGCCCAGTAGTTTCTACCAAATTAGGAACAAATAGGCATACTTCAGAATTTCCTCAATGAAGAAAATCACAGTAGCTCTCTACATAAACAATTTGCAGGAGAATTTGATTAATTACCTATATTTCATTAGAGATATTGTGGCACACTGAAGACCAGCTCACCATCTTATTCAAAGCAACAAAGCTGAAGCAACAAAGCTGGCTATGGGCCATAGGGAGACAATGTGAATAATTTCAATTATTTTTATTCAAATTATGTAAAGTAAGTGCATGAAATTAAAATAAAACCTTAAATTCTAATGTAAGAGAATAAGGATATCTTTTTTTTTTCATTATTTCTTTTTGCTTCTATTGAAAGAGCCAGAGCCTTTGAAATAAATCAGCATCTGTGGCAGGTCATACCACTGCAGCTTGTTCTGTTAATAAAAAGCAAAGATTCACAGGCACAGAATCACCAAGAAAAGGGAAGATAACCTCTTTTATTTGGAGAACACATTTCAAACCCAATAAACATTGAACTCATCACCCAAAACTCTAAGAAATATAATAATGTTCCTGGAATCTTTCAGGTGAAAATAAAAACAAATGAAAATATGTCATTCCTTGCCCCTCACACTCACACACACTCTGTCCCAGAGTATTGAAAGATCTACATTTTGAATTTAATTCCTCAGAGAGGCTTCTCAAATGTTACAGCTTATTTCTGAAGTGATTCTACAAAGCGACCGAGTGCCCCCAATTTTAATGGGCTGTATCAGCCTTGCAGGGATGGCAGCTGGAACATTAACTTGTGCCTTTTAAAGCCACCAGCTGGAAAGGCACAGTATTTGCTGACTTTCTGAAAGAGGACAATCTAAAGCCTCTTTTCCCATAACCCAAACCCCAGCATTCAACTCGCACGTGGAAATTTCAGACAGCAGCTTCACCCTTTTCTGGATGCTAAAACTGAAGACCAAGATCATTTCCTTCACAGTCTGTGTTTGCTGAAGATGCTGAATGTTTATTTATAGCCTCTCGTGGTCCCTCACCAGCAGCTCAGAGCAGTGGAACTTGATGGCTTGGAGTTCAATGTTTATTTCCAGCCCATTTCCAGCTACAGTGAAATACCAGGATCTCATTCACTTTAACTGGGGAAGTACCGAGTGCTTTCTGCCAGATATCAGCTACCCCCAAACTACATAGGGCAAATGGAAATGTCAGCATAAAGATTCATACAGTGCAACTAGAAAGACCATTTAAAGTGCAGCAGGTACCTCAATAGCCACAAAGTCTTTTGAATTTAGCCCAGAATCCTTTGGCTGAAATAAAAGTGAGATCCTTAAAAGGTTATTCTGAAAATTGAACAAATAAAAAATGTAAATCAACTTTTCCATAACTTTTCACTCTTTTTTTTTTTTTTTTTAACGTTTACTAATTATTTAATTGGATTTTCCACTTACTTCAAATGTCTCATGTGCTATTATTAAGCTGTGCAAGAAAATATGTCATCTATTTACCCACAACCACAATAACAGGTTTGGCAGGAAACTTTCTGCTGCACTGAAATCAGTGTTCAGGGAAACAGAAGTTTGGAAAGAAAATATGGCAGTGACAACGTTGATGGTAAGAATTACAGAAAATACGACTTTTTTTTCTTTTCTATAAATATGAAGTGAAATAAAAATCGGTAAAAGAAGCATTTCTCTCTCATTTCATACAAGATAAACTTACAAATTTTGACAGGGACATTATATTTCCTCATGAGTAGCCCAAAAGATTTTTAGCCAATGTATCACTCCTCAGTAATTCCATAGAATTATGGATGTATGTACAGAGTGCCTCACTTCCCAATTAAAGAATTAAGATAATGTAAGCAAGATATAATCACTTTGTAACTATGCAGACTTGCTTTAGAGCAATTTAGCTTTATGTACACCAAAAAGAGAAAAAAACCCCCTGTATTTCTGTCTTCTTAATATGCTGAAGTTATGGAAGGCTTCCTATTAAATGAGCCACAAGAAATTAAAGTGAGTCAGAGCCCAATAATGCTCAGCTATGTCAATTGGATTCTTTTCCAGCATCAGTTGAAGATGAGGGTGCTGGATAAAGGGGGACAGACAGGAAATGGAAAGAGGCTGAATTTGCTACTACAGTTATGCAGGCAAAACAAATTGCTGCCCCCCTCCAGACTGAACTAATGTGTAGTGAAAATATGTGGTGCATAAAACATATGAGACAGAGTAAATGGCAGTCAGGAGTAAGTTGGGAGAATGAAAAAAAAAAGAGAAAGGGAAGAGTAAAGAAGTAAATTTTGCTTATACACAAATCTGTTGAAGAAGAAAGGATTTTTTTTTTTAATGAAAAGGTCTAATTTTCATATGGATAAATTAATTGTTGTCCAAAAGCATATCCTGCTCTCTGTGGGCACAATATATAAATCAGCCAATTAAAAAAAAACCCTTCATTTTAGCAGAGCAAAGCCTCTTTTCTGTATCAAAAATCTCGAAGGGTCAAGATGGGAGAAAAAAACAGGTGTGCAATACATTCTAGATGTAAGTTTTGATGTTTATATGTTTGTCTCTAACTTTAGTGTTTTTAAATGGGTGTAATGCCTGCTCTGTGGTGAGAAAAAAATAAAGCAGAGTGAAATCAGACTGCAATAAAACTGAAAGTAAAATTTTTAAGCAAATATATATTCAACTATGTAAAGTAAAATGTAAGCTGCATTTCTGAAAATCATACCAGAGGTACATGTTGGAATTAGGATATTTCATTGCTTACATTTTTTGAGCAGCTCCTTAAACTGAATCTGTTCCTTTTATGAGTTCCCTTTAATTGCACCCATAGAACTCGAACACAAAAGTGTAGTTTGGGGGTAGCATCAAAAATGCAACTTTAAAAAAAGCCCTTCTCTGATAAAATAGAGTCAGTTCTCTCTCTACCCTCCTTCAGTTTTCCAGTGTAGTGAGCAGGAATGCTGCTTATTTTATCTTCTGTGTGCAGCTTCCCACTTAAAAATCTCAGCCCGTTCTCACATGGCTGCTCAGTCTGTCCCTGGCTGATATCACACCCAAGTTGTGACTTTTGTGGATACTCCAAATTGTCTCTCACCTTTCCTGCTGAATCACAAAACATCACCCAGCAAAGTCATGAAGCAAATGCCCAGAGGGAGGGTTTGTTCTCTCAGGGAATGAAGTCCTGATTTAGGAACTGCATCCCACAGCACACATAAAGGGTTTCACTTAGCACACAGCAGTTCTCTGTCCATCCATCTCCAGGGCTTTTGCAGCCTGATTCTGGAAGAGAAGGAACCAATCCCATCAGGGAGCCTGTGCCAAAACCACAAGGGACAAAGTGAGATGAAGTACAGAGGCATTTCCTTTACAAACTGAATATATCTGAGCTTCAAGCTGTTAACTCATTCTAAAATATTATTTTGTTTCTGCTAAATAGTTTTACAGTTAAAAAAAATAATTAATGAAAAAATAAATTTTAATAGCTTTTATGTTATGAGTTGAAAAATCCAAAGAAACCCTTATTTTGACACCAGTTTATTTCTAAAATATTTGCATAGGAAAAAATACACCTTCTTGAAGAAAATTCCTAATGCTTCATATTGACAATACAACTTTTATAAGGAATCAATATTATTAACCAGCAAAGAAAGCCAGAGGACACCAAATAAACTGGTATGTGCACAGACTTTGGTATTTGCATAGAAAAAGGAAGTGGTTCTGTCACTGGATGTTGTATTAGATACCTAAAGAGTCCATAAATAACTATTCCTTTTTGTAGTTTTCATAGACTTATCACAAAAAAAAAAAAAAAATGGTTGATTGTCTTCTCACCCTTCTCATTGTGCTAATATTGAAAAGAAAAAAAAAAACATTTTCAGTATTAAAGTCAGGGAAAAGGACTTCTGAATCTTTTAATGTCTATTAATGTGAAAGATCTTGACTAAAAATCAGAATTATTCCCTGCTACAGCAGCCATGGTGACCTGATCATAAGCAGATCATGATTTTGTGTACATTAGTTGTAAAAATATTTATTTTTGCTATTTTCTCCTCTTTCATGAAAGCCACAAAATTTATTTAACTTCACCAGGGAACAGTACAAGTTGAATGACTACATTGTTACTGCTGATTAATGCCACATATGTTTATGATAAAGTGCTGAAAAGCTCTATATGTGCAAAATAAAAGAAAATTCTGGCCCCAAAATACATTGCATGGGTGGAACAATAGATACTGTGCTATGTTACTCTTCCCTGTTTCTTAAAAACAATTAAATAAATTTTCCCTAAGAATTGCAATGGACCTGCCATAACTTATCACTGTCTTGATAGAGATCTCAGAGTGAGACACAAGCTTTTACAATAAACTCCACATGAATGAAATTGCTCCTCAATATCAGAGAAATAAAATTCATGTTCCCTGAAGCTGAGGTCTCTGGGGTTTCCTGATTCTGGAAATTAATTGCATTAGTCCACAGGTAAAACCCATGTTTCATCTTTTCAATCACTTTCAGCGTCGCCCTCTGAAAAATTAAAAAGAGAAAAATTGCTATGCCCCTTCTGCATCATATCCAACATGTTTTCAATCTTGTGGATCATTCTCTTTCATCACAGCACTTGTAGGGAGATAAATATTGAAAGCCTTTGGGAAAAAGAATCCTTCATTTTGAGGGGTGTCAGGTTTGGAATGTTTTGTGCAGGGGATCTCTGGCCTTGCTTCAAAAAGGCCTTGTCAAAGTTAAACTCCAGGATCTCCAGTCTCTTTCCATCCAAACTGATCTTTCCATGCTTACAATTGGGATTTTTTTTTACCAGGGAACATTTATGCTGCCTCTGACCTCTTCAATATAAAATCTCACAAATTTCCTGAAATTTTTATAACCCATTTGAACTCATTATTTCCTAATAACAGATTTACTCAGATATTGCTATTAAGGACTTCAATCTCCAGTAAAACTTCTTAGTGAAGTCAATGGCATCATAAAAGAAAATTATGGTCAAAAACTAATAAAAGCTGGAGTTTCAGTAATGGCTTAGATCAATCATTTGGAAAGCCACTACCTCAAGATCTTTTCCAATGGAGATAAAAACTCACATTAGACTTCTACACTTTCTACAGCAGGAACTAATTTGACATCTGACATTTTTTTCCTAAAAGCTCCCCTAGATTCAGAAATTAAAATTAAACTTCAGATACTTTTTGTTAGAGAATAATGGCATTGAAATCAGAAAAGTGGGTTGCAAATGCTGTTGAGAAATCTGTATGTAAGAGGAATTAACAGAATCTAAAGGACAAAGATCAGACACAGGAAATCCAAATACTACAGTACAAACAACATATAATGAGTTTGATATCAACATGAGGTATTCCAAATAATGTAATGAAAATATGTAATTTGAAAGAGAAAAGCAGGCTCAACCACAGCATCCATTTAAATGTGAACTTTTTATAAGGAAATATAAGATATTTGAAGTATGCACCACATGTTATGTTATTTTCTAAAACAGTACCTCTAAAAGAATTTTTATATCTGCATTGGTCATGATTGTTTCTGTGAGAAAAGAAATGCTAATCAAATAACTATATAAAGAACTAACTGACCACGTCATTGTCAATATCTATTTAGTCTTTCTCACTACTATTATTTTTCAAATGTTAAATAGCTATGTAAGAAATTAAAAAATCAAGGTAAGACATTAAAGGAAGTGTATCTTGAATTTTTTTTTCATTTTTTCGACAAAGTTAATTTCTTTTGTGGTTTTTGTTGTTGTTTCTACCTGTCAGCTTTCTCAAACTAAACAGAAGATCATTTTATGATGTGGAAATTACATCTGGCAAGAAGCACAGCAGAAACAATGTCCCTGATTTTTAAGATAAAAGGCATTCAGCATTCCTCAGTTACTTGTTTGTTTATGCCCTACATTGTTGTCACAAGAAGCCTCCTGATTTTTTGCAAGGTCATAGTTGTGCTATTTTATGCCTCCAAGAAGTGGCATCATCTACAGGACGAAAGGAAGGCCAAATGCAGTCAGGCCCAGAGGAACTTCTGATACTCCTGCACCTTCTGCTTGTAAAAGCGACACCTGAAGCAATCACTTTCAGCAAACTCCTGAAGGAGGGCTCAGGATTTTTGCTTCACACAGAGCAGTATCATTTTACCATTCACAGAAGTGCTTGGCTGTATTCTTAATTAATTCCTAACCTGTTGAATCCCTGAGTGTTGAAGAGTTGTAATGGAAATGCTCCACGTAATTGTATCCTGAAAGGGGGAGCCAGAAAGGTGGAGAGGGAATAATTACAAATGGTGAGACAAGGAGGGAATGGCTTCCCAGTGCCAGAGGGCAGGGCTGGGGGGGATCTGGGGCAGGAATTGTTCCCTGGCAGGGTGGGCAGGCCCTGGCACAGGGTGCCCAGAGCAGCTGTGGCTGCCCCTGGATCCCTGGCAGTGCCCAAGGCCAGGCTGGACATTGGGGCTGGGAGCAGCCTGGGACACTGGGAGGGGTCCCTGCCATGGCAGGGGTGGGAATGGATGGGATTTGGGGTCCCTCCAAAGCCAGGTCATTCTGTGATTCTGTGGCAATGAGGGACTGAAAAACACAGGTGAACTTTCCCTGGTAGTGGAATGGAAAAGAATTTTTGGAAATTGTTTGTGTCTGGCTTTCTTGGCCCTGTTGGTCAGACTTTTGACAGCTCATTTTACTCTCCTGGAATTAGCCTGGCATGCTCATTATTACATTCCAATAAACATGTTTCTTTTCATGTTGTGTCTCTCATAGTTCCTTTTCCTAACACCACTCTAAAAATCTGGCTAATAAGATCTTAAAATTCTTTCCTGCTAGTCCTTAAAAATCTATTATGTCTTTCACTGATTTCTTTGCACTAATGCCAGTCATACATTACTTGTCATTCAGAATAGCCTGTAGTGAAATTTATTTTATGGTTATGCCTGCTGTTCATGGTACATTTAATTCATAAATGTACAAACAGGTTCACTGATATTTCGTGGGTGTTTTTTAAATTTTGTTTGTGTTGTTTGGTTGTTGGTTTGTTTTTATTTATTTTTTTTCTGTTCAAATATTTATGCAATCAAAGGGAGTGATTAAGAAAAAAGAAGGAAAAAAAAAGACTTTCTGAAATATTTCCTGGAAAAACATATCCACAACTGTCTGCTCACAGGGTTCTAAGGCAATTAAACACAAGATACTTCTGAGGCCAGAGTTACTTGAGTTTAAGAGCTGTTGGCTAATGAGCTGTGAATCCTTCATAATGTTGCAATTTTTATTTGATAGAAAAATAATTGTGGATTTATTTAACCTGCACCTGTAATTAGAAATGTTCTCCATCTCAGTGGTGGGGTTTTTTTGTCAGCCAAGACTTTTGTCTCCCCTGCTTACCTGAAATATGTATTTCCCACAAGGGATGAGTTTTGTTTTAATAAAGGAACAAATATTGTTGACTATAAGTCTGAGTTTTTCTCTAGTAAAAAACCAGTATTTTTATCATTATATAATCTTAATTTAGAGTAAATATTACTTGACAATGAACAAATAAGAGTAAAAAGCTCCTGAAACAATGAAATAGAAGGTTTTAATTACCTCAATTAAAACATTGAGTTAAAAAAACCCAATCCCCTAGAACATGAGTGTTTCAAATGAAAGCATTTCCATTCCCCATGGAATTTGGTGATAAAAAAAATTGTATTTTTAAAAAATATCATAGCTAAGAATATTTCTCCAATGCATTTAAATGAAAAGAAATCCATATCTCTCAGGGCAATTGGACTTAAATTGCATTCTTATTTGCTGCTTAAGTCTATCCAAATATATCTTACAGATTATCCAAATCTTCAAAAGCAGAAATCAAACACCTGACCATTTTTAAAAAATGAACCCCATAGGGAGAAGTTAGTACCTGAAATTAAACTGGAATGTGAACATTTCTAACCTGTTTTATTTGAAAATATTTATTTCAGTTTTTAATGTGTCAGTAGTGTCAGGCATGAGATTACACCTGTGAATGGTGGAGCTCTATGTATTTCCTGGACATATAACTAAAGGATAAGAACAAATAGCTAAAGAGTAATATATATATATATATATATATATATATAATTGCAGGAGGGTAGGGGCTTTAGGAAGGTGTAGGAAAGAGTAATCATTTCTGAGTTGGAAATGAAAGATTGTCTCAGACACACAGAGGATCTAAAAAAGAATGAACAAATTCAGGCACAAAAGGTGGAAAGGAAGTGACTGAACATTTGATTTACTACATGGCATAGCATGCAGGTTAAATAATAAAAACAACATTTTGTGCATCTTTGAAAAATCCTTCTCTATTCTGCCTTGGTACCAAGCAAGCACAAGTTGCCAGCACAGTCATAAATTCATCTTTAAAACCTGTGGGGGAATAAACAGATAAACAAGCTTAGAGCCTCTTTCCTTGTGACATTTTCTTCTCCCTGTCTGCACGAGAGCAAACATTCCCAAATTTTTGCTGGCCTTAGCTCCAGGAAGAGCCATGTTTCTGTGGACTTGGGAGGCATGGATTAACAAAAAAAAGAGATCACAGGGAAAGGTGTGGAAACTCCTGTTAATGTGAAGACAGATCTTCTTTTCTAAAAGTTCTCTATTTGGGAAAAATAATTTCTTTTTCCATTCTCCCCTGGATATGTGATATTGACCCTTCTAAACATATGGGACAGGATAAGAGGGAATTTAAGGCTTAAAGATCTCTGCCTCTTAAAATATAGAAGCACTTGAATCCTTCAGGCAAAAAGTTGTTTCTACAGAGGGCACATTCTAAAAGCTTTTAAACAGCTTTCTGCAGTTCAGAAATCCCTGCATTATTCTCTAGGCATTGTACTCTTGTGTAGCCTCAGCTACAAAACTACATTTGTCTTCCCTGTACATTTCTGAGTTTTCATTGCCCTGTGAAGAATAATTAAATCACAAAGCAAGCGAAGCCAACTCAGTGGTGAATGAAAAGCCAGTGCTGCAAAACAGTATCAGAAATTGAAACTGAACAGTTTAGCTTCACCAGCTAATTTACTTAGGTATCACCCTAAGGCATCAACACCATTTATCACTACTGCAGTAGCCTGGAATGTTTGCACCATCACTAGGAGCAGAAGTGTTTATGGAAAAAAGACCACAAAAACAAAAACAAACAAACAAACAAACAAACAACAACAATAAAAACAAAAAACAAAACAAAACAAAACCAAAAAAAAAAAAACAAAAAACCCCAAAACCCCAAAAAACAAAACAAAACAAAACAAAAAAAAAACAAAAACCAAACCAAACCAAACTAAACCAAAACAAAAACAAACAAACAAACAAAAACAACAATAAAAACAAAAAACAAAACAAAACAAAACCAAAAAAAACAAAAAAAAACAACAAAAAACCCCCAAAAACAAAACAAAACAAAAAAAACCCAAAAACCAAACCAAACCAAACTAAACCAAAACAAAAACCAACAAACCAACAAACAAACAAACAACAAAAAACCAAAACAACAAAAAACCCCACAAAAATTAGGAATTTCTGGGAAACAAAAGGTAAATATTGAAATGAATCAGTAAAATGAGCAGAATATCTGCAACTGGGCATCAAGCACTAAACCACTGCATATAGGAGATTCCAGGTAGGGAGTCATGCTTACTGGTGTGCTTACCCAAGATGTGGAGATATCAGCAGTTTTTAAAGTAAAACACAGTCACACTTCTAAAGGGCTTTGCAGGAATAACTCAATTATTTGTGTGCAACCCCAATTTTTAAAAGGAATAATGAAGAGTTTGTAAAGACAGGGAAAGAAGGTGATAGCAGAGATTTTGCAAGAGATTTAGTTTTTCACAATAACTTCTTTTAAATACTTAAAGTCACTTAAATCCATCTCTATTAGTCTTTAAAGCAACACAAAGAAACAAGCAATACAAAGGAAAGAGGCAATATGCAACTCTTCGAGAGGGCTCCAAAACTAATATGAAAATTCATTTTTTTAATACTATCAACACAAAAAACCCCAAGTACTTCCATAGTATTTCTTGTGCCTTGAATTGTCAAATCTGAGTTTTGAACATGCCAGTCAGACTCACATCTGAAAATTTAGGAGTTTGCAACAATAGGCTAAAATTATGTAGCTATTCTATTACTGCTACTGTTCAAAGAATGACAAAAAGCATAAGGGACTCATTGAATAAAGAGTGCAAAGATTTTATTTGATTGTTCTCTCCCTCCAAAAATTTGCAGTAAAACTAAACATATTTGGCTGAAGCAATACTTCTATTCTCTTCACTTTGTTAGCATAAAACCTATGAAAGCAATAAAAAACAGGCATTGTGGATTTAAAGTAACAAAAGAAATCAATCCTATCTATTAATTTTAAATGTCCTTGCTTTGGTGGTTTTAAGATAACCCTACAGTTTCCCTCAGTTGTATTTTTTCAATCTAACATCACTGCCTGACACAGTTTAAGCTGTGCATATCTAAAATATAACCCATCTTCTCTAGGCCCTTAAAATCTTTCCCTTTGATAAAAGTGTTTGCAAGCTATTGAAATGCAAATGGAAATAAACATTAAAGTGTCATGCAAACTATGTTACCAAAAAAATGCACATATTTTAAGCTGTCATTTTTAAGATTTTGTACTTCTGGAAGTGCATCTCTGCTCATTTCAGGAAAAGAAGAAAAAGTAAACATTTCTTCTTTTGTGGAAAATGTCATGTATTATCAAGAAAACTTGGCCATTCTTCATCACCTTTACTGGAGGAAAATGTAGTGACTCTGTCTCACTAAAATCATCAGCCCTCTCTCATTTAGGATAAATTTCTAGCTACTCATCATCAAATGACAATTTTTCCTACCTTTGATGATGAAGATATCAGACTATATTAATGGTCCACCAAATTCCTGCCGCATTCATAAATTCACTTGTTAGATTGTCACGTGTGCTAAGCTCAGCAAGTTGTTTGGGGGTTCTTGAGTGATTTTCTGAAACCACATCCAGCCAAGATATGCCCTCAGCACAACACAAACCTAAAAAATTATTTCATGTTACTATCTTTGGATAGTTTCAGAATAGTTTATCTTGTCCCTGGAAGTCCAACAATAGCTTTAGTTTTATTTGTGCCCATATTTACATAATTGCTAGAATTTCATTTTGCACTTCATTAACACCCCCAGCCTATCCTAATATTCTAAATGAGCAAGAGCTCTTCACATTTCCTTTAATCACAAACACTCATTATAATTTTTCTGGATGATGGGGTATATCTGAAAATCAACATAATTCCAATATGTCTAATTTACACCCAACAGAGTTCTCAATTCTCCTAATCATGTTTATGCAAATGTACAAGCAGCAAATGAATTAATGTAAGGACTTCAAATGCGTTTAAACTCGAATTTTCTCACTGAAAATCATCACTGAACTCGTCACTCGTTTCCTTTCCCAAAGTGTAGGTACATATTTTCTGAAAATACACATCTTTTTCCTGCTCATCTAGATCTCAGAGCATTCTGTGCCAAAACTCCTTTTTCCAGCATTTACTTTACTGAGTTGATGAATTTGCTCCTGCTCTACCAGTTTTCACCACTCAAACACTCTCTCTTAGGACTCTGGTTTTTTTCTGTTCCTGTTTAATAGTATCTGTTTTTTCTTGAAACAGAACACACTGACAAGACCAATTACTTCTCCGTGTGAGATGAATGTTCTAATTTCAACTCTTTTAGCCAATGGAAAGGCCCCTAGACCCTGCTGGCCTGGATTTTCAAAGGAGAAGAGGAAAAAAAAATCACCACTGTTGAAGAGCCCTGCAGGTCAATTGAAGCTTGACCCTGATGTCCCATCCCTGAAGGTGTTCAAGGCCAGCTGGGATGGAGCTTGGAGAAACTTGTTCTTGGGGAAGGTGCCCAGGACAGGGGGTGAAGCAAGATGATCTTTAATGTTCCTTCCAACCCAAACCATTCTGTGATTGTGTGGTCATCCACCCATGGTGCTGAGGGTGCTGGCTGACATGACTGAGGTCTTCTCTCTTCGCTTCTTTGTGGAGCCTTGGAGGTTGGGGCACTTCCCAGAAGACTGGAAGAAGATCAATGCAACCTACAAAGTCCCAGAGAAGGATCCAGTCAATTTTAAGACCATTGGTCTTTCTTCAGCCCCTGGAGAAGTTCTGGAATGAATCCTCCTGGGGGCTATCACAAGTCAGAGGAAGCACAGGACTGGGAAAAACCAGCATGGATCCACCAAGAAAAATTTGTACTTGACAAACCTTACCACTCACTATGACAAAATCCCCTGCTTGGCTGATGTGGAGTGAACAGTGACCATGGTCTTGATGCCTAAAATTTTTAGCTTTTTATGTTTTTTCATATATTTTTTAGCTTTGTAGATTGCTAAAGCATGGCTGTAGCTCCTACCACTTTTCCTATCTTTTTCCCTACATTTAGGAACACTAAGCTGAACTTAAACACACATTCCAAAAATATTGTTTAGTCTTATTCCAAGAATAAAACCAACTACAAGGACATTTTGTTTTCCAGACAGAATCTGGACCAGGCATAAAAAAAGTGAGGCAAAAGAAACCTCTGGCATGTTTCCAGTGGGGCAGGACCCCAGGAATTATTAGCTAATACAATAATTTTTAATTGGACAAGAGATGATAGATATACTACTTGCCTAACCTTATAAAAATTTTTAGAATTACTATACCATGGGTGATTTTTGCCATGTTGTGTACCTGAAAGCTTTCAAGTAAATTTGCTTTTATATTCACTCTAATGTTGTTGGGGAGATCTATTCTATTTTCTGGGCAACAGCCTAAATGGATTTCTCCTAGATTTTCAGTACAGATTTTATAGCTTTCTGCTGAAAAACCTTCTATTTTCTAGGCAAGGGGTTTGTGGTGTGGCTGGGGGACTGGCTGACAGGTGAGGGGCTGACATGAGGGGCTCATGATAGACAGATCCTTTCCAAAATGGCAGACTGTCCCAGATAGCTTCCCCCAAGCATCAATATTGGACCCAAAATTGTTGATTATCTTCTTGAGTGATCTGGATGATGAGATGAAGCATACCCTCATGAATTTTGACAGTGATACCAAACTGTGTGCAGACACTTTGGAAGGAAGGGCCCACACTGCAGGAAGATCTGGACAGGCTGGAATAGAGAGAGAAAAAAGAAGTTTATGAAGTTCCATAAGGACAAGTGTGTTATAGATAAATCAAAATTCATAAGGAATCAAAATTGTATAAGCAGAATAAGTTATTAATGTGAAATATGGAATGTGAAATATAGCAAGTTGTAATTTGTATATATGTTCAAATATGTTATGTTCAAAATACACCTTGGCAAGTTTCCTGACATCTTGCCCAAGGAAGGTACAAATTAACATAAGAAGTGCAGGCAAGCCCAGAAGAAATGACCTCAGACCCATCAAGCTACTATGAGTTCATCCTACCCAGCTAGGAAATCTTTTCCATCTGAAAGGAGTAAGAGATAGGATCTGTTACTCCTTGGACACTGCTGATGAGTGGACCTATTGCTTAAGACACTTCATTTTAATCATATAAGGATTTCTGGGAAAAATCATCATCTGAACAGGTCCCTTACCAGAAATGCTAAGATGGGTTACTGGAAACCATCAACCAGAGCACAAAGAGAATCCTTGGACACATCAACATCTAAATGGACCACTGAGCACTGGGCCAGAGGACCATCAGAAGTGAAAAGGACAAAAGATTTCCTAGCCAGGAGCAAGAAAAACAGTATAAAAACTGAACTCAAACACCTCAAAGGTGTGCACTTACCTCTCTGAAGTGCTGGTGGTCAGAGCTGTGTATGTGTCACCCAGAGTCAAGAACCTGGGCTTGGCCCTGCTTTCCTTTATAGTGGCTTATTAAGATTGTCAATTTGATTAAAATAAATTTTATTTGTTTTATATTAATAATTTGGC
>JACBWW010000065.1:2406931-2423381 GCA_020086605.1 Lanius collurio | reverse complement strand
TGAACAGCTATGCTTTTTGATAATGTTTTGTTAAAGTGAGTGACAATGTCATGCATGACAAAACAAAAGCAAACTACACCTCCTCTGTTATTACATGTCATGAGACAAACATTTTGGGAGCTATAATCATACAATTATGGAATTGAAAAGTTTTAAAGTCTGAAACCACAAACCAAAACAAAATTAAAATCAGAAGCATAGATTAGTTATTAAACTGAAAAATTAGATTTTTTTTTTCAGAAATTGTGCTGTAATAATAGTAGTATTTTACAACGTTTGAAGAGTAACCCAAGTCCAAAGAGTACAAAACTCAGTAATCTCCTTCCAAAAGTACAAATTGGAAGTTACCACAATAAAACGAAAAATTTAATATCTCTTAACAAAAACAATCAGGGAGTGAAGATGAATCATTTCTATTACTCAAGAAGTAAACAGAACAGATTGAGCAACAGCCATGCTATGAAGAACAACTTGCTACATTTTAATTAACCTTTCAATAACATAGACATTTAATTTATTGAACTTTTACAGAAATCAACAGTAGCCTTAAAACACACTTCAAAGGGAAAAATAGTGGCCCAGGAGCTATCTACACACCGTCCTGCTTGGCTGGTAGTGTGGAAAATGCCAGCTTCAAAGGATTAAGGCTTTATTTGAGGATCCTAATTTAAAGTGTTACTATGGGATATAATGGTATCAGTGGTCATGCCTTCGAATAAAGCAGAAGGGTGTCACTAACCTTTATTGGCAGCCCCATGAAATGTAAGATTAAGGCAACCATTGTGATTCTGCCACAGAGCCCTTTATCCTCTTGGCTCTGAGGGGCTGCACTGGAACAGCAAAAGAGTGTTTTGGGTCACTCTGGACCGTGGCAGTTTAAGAGCACACTGCCCTGCTTGGCACAAGATTTGTCCAGGCTCCAACCGATGCTCGACGTGGCAGGAGGTGCCTCCCAGCTACATTAACCATGTGTTATAAATGAACTGCCAATTAAATTGAATTAATAAATTGCGTGAGCCAAATTATTAATATAAAAATAAACAGAATTTATTTTATGATCAAATTGACAATTTTGATGAGCCACTATAAAACGGCAGGGCCAAGCCTAGGTTCTTGACCCTGGGTGACACATACACAGCCCTGAACACCAGCAGTTCTGGTAGGTAGTGCACACCTTCGAGGTTTCTGAGTCCGGTTTTTATACAGTTTTTCCTGCCTCTGGCTAGAAAATCCTTTGTCTTTTTCATATTCATCTTGTCCTCTATGGTCCTCTGGTCCAGAGATCAGGGGTCCATTCAGATGTTGATGTTTCCAGGAACTCTTTTGTGTCTTTGGTTGATATTTTCCAGGAACTCTTCTTGTGTCATTAAAACAAAGAGTCTTAGGTAAGAGGTCCGTTCATCAGCATGGTCCAGGGAGGAACAGAAACTTAGATGATCATATCTGTTGCTCCTTTCAGATGGAAAAAGGATTCTCCAGGGGCAGAGTGGATTTGAGTAGATTGATGTGCCAGATGGATATCTGGCTTCCCAATGATGGGTACTTGAAACTTCCCTTGCGAAGTTCTGCCTGTGCTTCAGATGCAAATGTTATCACCAGTAACCTGTGACTCTGGCTGGGCTACCAGGGAACATGCCAAAGCACATTCCAAACATAACATTTTGGATATAGGTACAGTCTAATATATTTTATGTACAGTTTAATATATTTTACACTTAAAACCAATCCTGATATCATTTAATTTCTTATGAATTTTGACTCATTTATAACACATGGGCTTTCTTTATCTGACTGATATCCAAAAGAGAACACAAGGTGCAGCTTTCAGATCTAATAACAACAACCTGAGGCAAAACGTGGGCACCTGAGCCCAAAAAGTGAAATTACTGAAGTTACCATCAGCATTCCAAAGACCCAGGTTGTTGTTACGATCAAGCTGGCAGGGAGCTCACCAGGATTTTATCGTACCAGAAATATACTTTGCTCTTCAGTAAAGAGAATATTTGGACTCTTAAGTGTGTGGTTCAAACCTTTCTTCTGCCTAAGAAGTTTGAAACCCTCTGTGTCTCATTATTAATTGAAAGTAATAGTAATAGTAATAGTAATGGTAATAGTAATAGTAATAGTAATAGTAATAGTAACAGTAATAGTAATAGTAATGGTAATAGTAATGGTAATAGTATTAGTAATAGTGATAATAAGGATGATGATGATAATAATAAATAATAATAATAATAAATTAATAATAATAGTATTAGTAGAGCTATGGGTGTAAATTATTGAGTTCTTATCCCCCATGTTAACTAAATTACATTTTTCCTTCTTTTATATGTAGGTCAAAACAGAGAAAATAACAGAAAATTCAGAGGGTTTTTTACTCACAGGGGAATACCCTAATTTATAGTCAAGTGTGGAGATAGCTGTTCCCTGAAGTCCTGGGGGAAGGACCCTGCAGGGTACGGGTCTGTCCCTGTCCCTGCTCCCATGTCATGTGTGCCCCACACCTGTTCCTCATTTGGTGGTTTGGGGTGCCCAGGGCCCGGGAAGAGAGCAGGGTCCCATGACTGGGTCTGCCTGGGAACTCCGGCCATGCAGCTGGAGGAATAAAATCATCCCTGAACATCTGCAAATATACCCCTTCATCTTTCCTTCCAAGTCCATTGCTGTCTTATACTTGTTGTAAGGATTCTCTCATTACAACAGTCAAGGGTCAAAATTTAAAAGAGTGACAAAAAGTTAAAGGTGAAACGTGGCAGAAAACTGAGACACTGAATCCTGTGGAACTCACAGAAAATGTGAGCAGAGAAAAGTTAAGAGCCAATCACTGCAACCTGTGATACCATTGCCTCTGGAATCCCTCATGATGAACTGGAACTCTCACACTTTAAACATTTAGAATTAACATGCAAGTATTGGGCCAAAAACTCTGCTCATATGCAATTCTGTGCTCCATTGAATCTGATGTTATGTTGATTTATACCAGCTGAAAACTACTTTTTATGTAGTAGTACTCTTTTCAGGTAATTGAGTCATCTGATTGTTTCTTACTCCTTATTTTAGAAAACTTTTCCTTTAAGAATCTGAAAGATTTAAAGCCTCTGAATCTGCTCAGTTAGAAATTAAATTATAAATGCAGCACATAACACTTAACAATAAAGCACATAATGGTAAAAAAAGCTTAATGTATCACAGTCCTAAGGGGCAACAGGAGCTGTTTTATTCTACACCACTCCTTGCTCAGATTGAGTGGTGCATTTCAGTATGTATTATCTTTTCATTACAGTCATTAAAATGAGTGAAAAGAAGCTGAGATACGTTTTGCATCCATGTTATTTGAGAAATGACACCAAACGTAATTTATAAGTTCTACATAGGAGTTTTCCTTTCTTTTGAAAGTCAAAGTTTCAAAGGACCTTTGAAGAAATGGAGCTTGACAAAAATACTCTCTAAGTAGTTTTCTGTTATTCTCTGAAATATGGGACAGGGAAGTAGCCAGGAATTGCTCTGGGGGGAATGTAGTGGAACTGTAAATCTCTCAGAGTTCAAAGGTAATAAAATAATCCCATAACACCTTTACTCTTCTGAAATGCTGGTTCCTTTTCAATGTCACCAGCTATTTTTCTCTATAGTCCCCAACATTTAAGTTGTGTCTTCAGCTGAAAGACATTTTATGTTCCATTCATCCTTGAGGAAAATTTCAAATAGGCTCAACCAAATGAGGTTGTTGCAGACACCATTCAAGACACTGAGCAGATGAAGGGGCAAGCAGGGAATTTGGGAATTTTTTGGTGAAACACTAAAACACAGAAAGATGAAGCAAAGCCAGAAGGCAGCAACATGCACATTTATCCTTCTGGCAGAGCAAACTTGGCATCATCCTGATGAGGGACACTCAGAGAAGGTTTCCTTTAAAGCACAGAGGCACAAAGCTGTATCTCTGATTCACAGTTTCATGTCATGCTGAGCCCATCCTGAAACGTGCTTGGAAGAAAATCTCAGCAGCTCTAAAAGTATTCCCTGGATTGATCAAGCCCTTCTTCTGGAAAAGAGGTTCACAACACACCGTGTGGCAGTGATATGCTTTTTCTGTCTTCCTTTTGGACCATGACATATAAAAGAGCTGTTTCAATTCACCATATTTTCCAATCTGTTTTGTGCCTTGTACTTTGTGCAGGGAAAAAAAATCATCTAAATATTAAAACAAACAACATTTCTTGTTGTACCTTGTGCAGGGAAAAAGAAAATCT
Source organism: Lanius collurio (assembly GCA_020086605.1). Classification (NCBI taxonomy): domain Eukaryota; kingdom Metazoa; phylum Chordata; class Aves; order Passeriformes; family Laniidae; genus Lanius; species Lanius collurio. Next base: position 2,419,134 of record JACBWW010000065.1, on the reverse strand, counting down.
AAATATTAAAACAAACAGCATTTCTTGTGGTTACTGGTGATGTAGTCATAGAACATTTATTGATCTCCATATACTGAGGCAAATTAATCACTCTGTCAGCTCTCTTTCATAAGTGAATTGGCTTTAAATGAAACTAGTGATTCTTAGACTGATATAATAGCTTTTTACAGCTGGGGTAGTCTTAATCCAATGCTCCCTATCGGTTCATATAAATGTTCCATTTATTCAACGCTCCAAGAACTTGAATCTAGCTTATCTGCTGTCACAGACATTGATAGAGGCAAGCTCATGATCAGATGCATTCTTGTAATCCCGAATAGCTCAGGCAGTGCTAAATGGAGGCACTGATTCTTTCAGGGCTGTTTCTGTTTTTTCTGTGCAGTATAACTTGGATGTTTTTCTTTGGACCTGTATTCCTGAGACAACACATCCACACAGGTAGCAAAACTAAATCACTTATCATAACCTGACTAGGGACCCCTTTCAGGATGGAGAATTGCTTGTGACACAAGTATGATTCCAACCATTCCTGTGGAAATAAAAAAAAAAAATTAGAATTTTTTTTTTAAAAAAAGGAGGTTCTACTTAATGCGATTTCTTTTTTATCAGTATTTATGAAAACTTCAGTTAAGTGAGATAATTGTACTCTGTTTTGGCACATGTGTATACAGGGGGAAAAAAGAAAATTACCATGACTTCATACCTGAAATCTCTAATACAACATTGTCTCTATTCACAGAATAATGGAGTATTAAATTAGCATTGACTTCCATACCTGTTATTGATTGTGCTTGCCTATTAACAAATCTGATTTAAGTGCCTGATAAAGTCTTTGTAAAAATTTAATCTGCTTTTGATTTCACTTTAACACCAGGCATGTCACTCATTATATGGATCATTTTTTATGAATTTACATCCTTTGCTTAAGGAATTTTTTTTTTAGTATGATTGTACCATAACTTCATATTTTCAATTAAGTTGTTAAACATTTTCTAAAGTGATAAGGCTTCCTCGATAAGGTATTTTTTGTCCCTATTATATGACAAGAAGAGCAAATGAATTCAGGATTTTTACAGGTTTTTATGAGTAAAATGTTTGAATTGGTATAGTTTGAATTAGTTTACTTAATGCAAATGTAATCTCTTGCTACTGAAAAATCACCATTCATTTTCAGTTCCTTTCTTTTTCTTTTTTCTTTTTCCTTCTTTAAGGACTAGAAATCATAAATTTATCATCTCAGTCCTGATCTATCTTCTACTTCCAAAGTGGAATTTCTGAAGCTTTTTCTGACACATATTACCCTACAACTATACCTACTTTCCATAACTATTCTGGTGACAATTTCCCCACCACCCCAATTCTGGATCATGTTAGTGGATGTTATTGTACTGAAAAAGAGGCACTGTGCAGCAAGAAGAGCCATAACTACTTTTGGTCCATTGCTGGCAGGGTATCAGGAAATTATTAAGACACACATCTTTTGGAGAGGAATTGAAAGTTATTATTAGCCACCAAGAAACTCTCTTTCCATCTTTTTTTCCTTCAACCACTGAGAAAAATGCATCTCACCTCTGAGCCAGCCAGACAACGTACACACATATGGAACTCTTGTAATTAATAAAGAAATGATGTTGTGTGTAAGATACTAATGTTCATAAGGTTATAATAATGAGTATTGCCTTCAGTATTTGGATAGTAGCCTGGGGATTTTTTTTTTTTGTGTTCTTGCCTGCTAGTCTCTTTGACCCTCTGCCAGCTTGTTAGAAGAGGCTGCCAAGACTTATTTGTGTATGTTAAAGCTGTGCTGGGATGTTCCCTCAATATCAGCACTGCCAGCAAGACAGCCACATTTAATTAACTAATGTCTATTGCCCTTGAAGCTTTCGAATCCAAATAGAAGGGGCAGCAGCATTGTGCCCTATCATCTGAGAAAACAGGAAAGAGAACACTGAGACACGTGATATTTAACATCACATCTTGCAGAAGTTGGCAGCTCTGCTAAGACAAGCACAAAAAAAAAAGAAAAAAAAATTGCAGACTTGAAGATTAAAAAGATTAAAAGATTAAAAAGTGTCTGTTCCTAAAGCAAGCTGTGTTTGGATGGGCACAGCACAGGGTACAGACTCGCCACATTCAGAACAGAATCGCGGGGATGCAGCGCTGCTGAAGATCCCCTGCCCTGACAAGGCACCAGCCAAACCCTGCCTGGGAGCCATTTGGCTCTCAGTTCCCTCTCCAAGGCTAGCACCTGTCTGCTGGCACCTCAGGAAGTCTTTTCCCTCACACCAATTCACACCCACGTACACCTGTGTGGATAAACACGCTGCTCCGTCATCTGGACACAAACTCAGCCTAATTCTGTGCTGAGAGTTCAGATTTGGCACTTTCACATAGCTATATATGCAACCACAGCAACTGCCCTTTATGATCTCTAATAGATCTGTCCTCAAGAGCTTCAGAATGCATTTTTAAGGTGAAAAATTAAATTATTGGCTAAAGCTGTAGTTGAAAAATAAGCAGTGGAACATGAAACTTTAAGCAGAAAAAACCCACCATCAGCTTATGGACTTCTTCTAATAGCTAAAATTACTTTTGAAGACAACTTGCCTGACCAAAACATCATATATATGTGTTGTTCAATAAACTACATAATTATTCAAAAATTACAAATTACAGAGAAGTAGACCATGATGAGGCCATTAAGGTAGCTTTGGGACAGCCAGAATTCTGCTTTGAACCAGAAGTTTTAAACAAGTTTTAAAAGGCACAAAATATTGAAATCGTTTAGGAATATGTCAAAAATCTTTAAGCTAATTTTATGATTCCTGGTGGAATTAAGCATTTTTAAAAACCTCGTTAGGTCCTTGTCTGTAACACAGACAAGTGTTTTATCCTGTACCATCTGAACACATTTTATGTTCAGCACTTATCCCTGTTCAAAAGGAGGAGCTCACACAGATGTCTGTGGTGTCTGGATACAGATTTTTTTTGATCAGCCCATCCAAGCTGCTGCTCTTTATCACAACATAAAATTAAAAATGATTATTTGTTTTGCTAAGGAGCAGCAGGGTGAGTGGCACATAAAAATACTCGTGAACTGAGCACCCATGAGAAGGACAGACCTTTAACCAAACCTCCTACAGAAGTTGCTTGAATTTACATTTTCACATCAATCAATCAATCAATTTAGAAAGATAAGTGTATAGGTATAAAATATATTTTTAGAATTTTAATATTTCCAATATAACAGAGAAAAATTACTCCACATGTTGAGGGGAGGGACTTCAGTCACTATTTGATTGCACAGCCCAGGCACCAGGGCCAGACCCACCCACACTGATCTGCAACCCAGCAGCCTTCCTGTGAGCACAGGTCCTATTCCTATCTCCTATTTCACTCAACAGTTTAGAGAAAACACTGCTAAATGCAGGTGAATAACAAGAATAGTGATTCTGAAAGCAATTATCCTTGTCAGCAAGAGGGTTTATTTGCTCAGCTGTTTTAAAGACATGCTGCCTTTTATAAATTATTAATTGAAATAAATTAATGAACAAATTGTCAAATATTCCTCTTCCTCAGTTTCATTGTAAAAGAGTTCAGCTAGGCACAACAAAAAATAAAAAAACCCAAACCAAACCAAAAATATCAATGAAAATGCATTTTAGATACTTACCCTTGTAGAAATGGTATTAATTTAAAAATAGTTTTAAAATGGGGAGCAAAAACTATGAATGCATTTGAACAGAATAATTTTGAGGGCCAGGCAATAGTTATTTTCCCTGCCATGCTAAACAGTAGGAACATATATTTAGAGTAATATTTTTTGTTTTGAAGAACTAAAGGAAAAAATAGCACACAATGTAATATTATGGTAGCAAAAGAAACAGACTTCAAAGAAATAATGTATTTTACACAAAGAAAATGGGGGAAGTATATTTTATTCTCCTTTGTAAAAATGAAATGAACAGGAGGTGTAGGGACATTGCCACTTATTAAAACCTCAAACAAAAAAAAAAAAAAGAAAAATCAATTTTTTACAAGTCTTGTGTGGTATTGAAATGTTAAAGCCAAACAGAAGATTAAACCATTCATCCAAAGGTAGAGTTTGGTTTTAGACACAAAATATTTTTCAGAAATAATACAGGAAGACAAAAGATACTAAGTTTTTGTTAATCAATCTGGAACCATGCAAAAAATATCATTCCTCCATATGGCAGAGCCCAGTTAGAATATTTTGTTCCTAAAACCATAACTTCTTTCCTTGGTACATTCCAGAATTTCACCTTTCATCCTTATTTCTGGGAGAATGTCAGGAATGTGTGGAGTTATTATTACTTAGTCATTGGGTTGTGTTTTGGAAGTTTTATTACTGTGCAGTTCAGAAGAAACTGAAAAAAATATGCCAAAAAATAAAAAAAAAAAGGTTTAGCCATAAAAACTCTACATCTGTTACATCATCATATTGAAAGAGTCTTTTTAGGACCTGGTATAAAATCTTTGTCATTTTTTTTTTTAAAAAAACTGAGAAAAAAAACCAAAATCAAACATTATGAGCCTTAAATATAAAGTTGTAACAAAAACACCCTTGCTCTGTATTTTTATTAGGTTTCTGCATTGCCAGTCTGCATCCTACTTTGTAAAGTCTCAGAAAATAGCTTATAATTAAAACATGTATATTGAATATTTTGAAAAATGAGTGAGAGTTTTGAAAAACTTGGGATCTTTTCATGTGAAAAATGGTAACACTCTCTTCAGTCTTGTTATAATAAAAAGAACAGGTCAGAAGGCAATCTGAACTAATTTCACAAGTACTTCAAGTAGATTTTCATAATTAACCAAAGGTTTGGCTGTAATATAAGAAACTCTTTGGAAATTGAACCCATCATTTGAGGTAAAAAAATGTAGTAGTAAAATAGGAATTTCAAAAATGTGTATTTTAAGATTTATATTAAGGTCTTCACATAGACTAGAAGGAAAAACAAATGCAACTTGTATGCAGTAATAAGAAATGGATAATTTAAGTAGAGATAAAAAATGGATAAGCAGTTGGCTTCAGTTTAGGAAAAGATGATGGCATGAAGTCTGGAGGAAAGTTAGTGGAATAATGAAAATAAAAATACATATTTATAAAAAATGAAGGTGTCAAATTACCACAGAATTGAATGCGTTGGTAACACTGGTGTGAGAAAAGGTAATAGAGATCAATTTATTTAAGCACAACAAAATTTCTCCCTCTCTCCTGCAGCAAGGTTATTGATCTGATTTTCCAGACAAAAGCAGCTGGATTTAAGCACTCCTGGTTTGGAGAAGAGGATGTGGGACCACCCAAAGCATCATTAATTAAATTAGCAGCAGTTTAATGCAGGAATCATTGCACAGTGAGGAACTAGTGGTAGAGACAGAGCAGGACCATGAATATAAAAAAAGAGGGTAAAAACAGAAAAGCCATTCTTAGCAGCAGCCTCACCAAGTAACGAGCTTTGGTTACACCAGGGACAAATACCACATCAAAGTGGGATGCTGCCCAAAAGAAATAGGGGAATTTCTAGGGCCATGTTAATAACACTGAACTAAATCCATAAAGATCTGTCTGAAAGTACCTCTGGACACCAGTGTTCAAGGAAAAATTTGAAACCAGAAGATTTTTGATAATTTTCAGAGTCTTTAGGGGAAAAATGCACCCTTGAGCAGGGATCAGTCCTAAGACATGCCACAGCTGCAGCCTGTAAATTCATTGGAGGTCAACTCTAGACCAGAAGAAGAACTTTTGAAGCCAAAATTTGCTGATATGGTTGTATAATAACAATGAATGAATTTAGGCTGGGAATACAACCCAAATTTCTGAAGTTATTTTTAATGCTAGGATGAGGAAATATATTTACCAGAAACACTGATTGTTTTTAGCTTACCAAAATAAGCAAATGTACCATCCCCACCAAACAGAGCAATAAACTTTGTGGTCTCAAATTACAAAATGTGTGAGTTCTTTTCTGAAACAGCAAATTCATGTAAATCACTGGCTGAGCCTAAATGCGTAGTCTAAGAATTGAATTATTCTTGAAGCTTCTTGCCACATTTTTTCAGAAATGTGGCCTTTGCTTCAGGACTGAATTATGGATGTTCAGCTTGGACAACAGGCAAAACAAGCCTGAGATTTCTGTAAAAAATCTCATAGCCATGAATTTTGCTAGATCTGTTTGCATTAAGTGCTGCCAAAGAAAAATAACGTGTAAAGAGTGAGTACCTGTGGGGCTCACCAGCACACATATTGCTTCTCCTGTTTTTAAACCATAGATGTTTTATGAAATACTTCCTGATGCTGGGGATTGTATTGCAACAGCCAACTGGATCTGTGTTAAGTATGAAATTTCCATTAAATGTCTTCAGCACTCCTAAAATCACAGGAACTTCAGGATATTATCACACGGCAAGTTAGTTAAAGTGCATTTATGCAAGACATAGAATGTAAGGGCAACTCAGAAAAGAGCCACTATTTTGGCATTAAAAGCTGCTAATTAATTGATAACTTATCTCTCAGCCTTACCATATTCAATTTTAGTTAAACACCAAAAATTATACATAGGATTGATAATTGTTAAAGTGAATTAATTATCTGGAATACAGGACCCTTTAATAAGAAGTGACTACATCTCACAAGATCCTTCAAAAAGTGTATGACAGCATTTTATTTTTTAAGTTTTTGTATCCTTTTGGGACATCATCACTTTGCTGGTTGAAGATGTCTTCAATGTCAGAGGTTTTTCAGGTTAAAGCATTAGCAACAGCATGTATTGAAAAGATATTAATAAAATCTCTTGGAATTCTGACATGATTTTCAGAAAGGTTCATCTTCTTTTTGAACATCTCTACATTAAGCTTTATAGTGGTAAATCATTTATTATGGCATTCCAGTTTAAGGATTATTATTATTATTATTATTATTATTGTAGCTGTTTTGGTTGAAGCCTTTTAAAACAGATAAAATTTTACCTATTCAAGCTAAATCTTGTCAAATGTGAACAGAAAGTCATAAACAAAGCCATAATTTCAGAGGAGAATATCGTGATAAATCTGAAATTAAATTTTCTTTTCAAATCAATAATGATAATCCAAGCTCAACTTTTACTGAAATGGACATTTTTCACCCTCTTTGTAAAAGGAAAGATTTTGACACTCTTGACCCCAGATGTGGCTTCCCTAAACCATTGCCTTGGTTTAGAAGAGTCCCAAGGAAACCCATTTCTTAATATGCCTGTCTTATCTATATCACTGGGGTCAAAAAGACTTTGTTTATATAGAAGTGAAGCAAAAACCCCAAACTGCAAAACTGGATAACACACAGCTTAGGAAATTCTTGTTTTTCTTACAGAAAGCCTAGTGAATCATTCTCTGTCACATTAACAGCTGAAAAATGTTTTTAAATCTCCTTTTGAATATGAACAATCACCAAAATTATTTTTAAAGTCACAGAAGAAAAAGGTGATTTTTTCATAAGTGCAAAAATGAAAGCACCAGGAATATTGGTAAGGAAAGTGTTATTACTGCTGTTGTTTTTATAAGGCAAGATGGAAAGAATATTTAACTGTCAGAAATATATCACCTAAGGTGACCAACAGAATTAAGGTCATATTGGTACATCAGCCTCCACCATTCAGTGCATCCTTCCAGAAACTTCTGCTAGAAGACAGAATGCATTCTGCTGCTGCCTAGAATAGTTTGTTAATATTATTTCCTAAGATGATTTTATGTTAGTGGAGGCTACATGGCCATGTTTTTTTTTCTTGTGGGAGGTCTGAGTGGGCTGACTTTGATCTCTTGTCAATTTGTGTTGTTACCTGTATCAGATGCCTAAGAACCCTAAATCTGTTTTGAAATCTATTATTACTATTCTGATCAATCTGGAAAGATTCCTTCAGCTGTCAGAGCTTCCAATCTAATGGAATAGGATACAAGGAAAGTATTCCAGGCATGTTTAAAAGGAAAAAGCCAAAAGATGTCTTTATCTCCATGATGACAAACACCAAAGAGTGCAAAGGACAAAACATGTCCCAACAAATAATTGGGAAGGAAACTTCAGCTTAATCTCTTCCTGGCAAGCAGTTTGTGCTCTGGAGCAGGATAACTGATGGCATTACCTCTCCTGTTTGTTTGCTGACATCCAGCAATGGTTACTGATTTTCTAAAAGACAAATATAAAGCAGATTTATCTGCTGCTCTCAGGTAGCACACCTCAGAGTCTAAAACTCTGAACAGGGATTTTCCTCTGGTGTGAGGAAGGTCATAAATGGTAAATTCTTTGATGCAATAATTACTGAAGACAAAGAGAGCAAGCAGTTCACAGACAAGAAAATAAACCTCCTAGAAGTGCACATCCAGGACATTTTCCTCCCTGCACTGCCTGCTCTGCTCCACAGTCCTCTTTCCATTAGGGTCTGGTCTTGCCACGGAGGAAATGCCAAGGATGAGCCAGAAGATCCAACTTGCAGTACTAAATTTGTGTGACCTGAATCAAATCTTTCAGGAAAAGCTGCTTTTCTTTTTTGAAAGTGCTTCACAAATATCTTCTGTATGTTACAGCTGAAACCTCAGCAAACACTCTGAAGGAGCATGGGGAGGGTGGAGGAAAAAAGCTTAACTATTAGCTACAGCAACAACAACAAAAACAACAGGGAAAAGTAAAATCTCTGCGGAGAACAGCAGCATTACTTATCTTAGCACACTCTTGTTTGGCTTTTTCAAAATGTTTAGGGCTTTTAGTTCTCTCCAACATTGTCAAAACCACTTACAGGCATCCTATCTTCAACTCACAGCACTTGTCACATCCTCAGCCCAAATATGAAATTTTAAACACATTAAGCTTCTGTCTGTTCTGGTGTAAGGGACAGTTTTCCAGCTCCATTTGTCACATTTAACAACCATAACACAGAAAATGGGGGAAGTAAGGAATCTCATCCAAAGACATCGTCCTGATGTGGCTAATCAGGAAAAAAGTGAGTCAGCAATATAAATAATATTGCCTGTTCTACACACCTGGGCAATTGGAGGTGATATAATCAGTGACTGGAAATCAGTGCACACACAAGAGGTAGAGAGGAATGTTCTAGATATTTTTCTATAGTCCTTACAATAATATTTCATCCTGAGATCTTATGTGTAATTTATTGAAATCAAAATAATGGCTTCACTGGGGCTCAAGGTTTTTGGATTTGCTCAAGAGGGTTGCTGAGGCTGATAAAAGTAACTGAGCAATATTGTCTCTGTGTGCATGTGTGTAACTCTGGGTGTATGTATGTGTCTGTGGAATCTGTAAGGAATTAAAATGGATTCAGTAAAAAAGTCTTGAGGATGAACTTCCAAAGGACAAAACTCCCTTTTCTCTTTTTTTTCCTTCTGCTTCAGAGAACATAAAAAGTTTTTTAATTACCTTCTAGGATTAAGCTCTCTCTTTTCCTATAAAAATACCTCAAATTCCATCAAGATGCATATCCTCTTAACAGATGATTGTCTCTGGGGTTAGCTCGTAACCTTGATGAAAAATAATTGCTTTACAGCTTTTCAAAGAGTCACGCCCAAAATTTCTTTTTATCAGAAAAATATTCTGCATCCTCTAATCCCTTATCTTGGACAGACCACAGAATCACAGAAGTTTCGGGTTGGGAAGGCCTTTCAAAACCCTCTGTTACAAACATTCCTGTCGTGATCAGGTTGCTCAAAGACTGATCCAACCTGACCTTTAAATCTCTGATGTCTTGGTGGCCACTGCTCTTCACTCAAGTGCCTCACCCCTCCCATAATAAAACTTTTTCCTCTATTTGCCCAACCTAAATCTACTCTCTTTCAGTTTAAAACCATTACCTTTTTCCCTGTCACATGTTAAAAGGTCTCTGTTCATATTTATGTATTGAAGGACCACGAAAATGTTTCCCCAGAACCTTCTTTTCTCCAGGCTGAAAAAGCTGAACCCACTCAGGCTTTTCTCCTGGGAGAGGTGCTCCATCCTCTGACAGCTCTCATCGTTTGGTGCCATCACCAAACTTTTAAAACCTTTAAAATCTTTTATATTGAGAAGGAGTATAATTAGTGGGAATGACACAGGGCTAAAATCTGGTGGTTGCAGCAAACACTGCTTACTGATGGAAGATTACTAACTTCAGAGTACATAAATGGGAATAAATAGCCCTGAAAGTGTCATCATGCTTTTATTCTTATTCATCTCTTTTAAAATGAAAATATTTTTAATCAACAAGATTTTAATTTTCAGACCACCTAATGTTTTTACAGTATTTAGGCTTCCACCTCCTCTTTGCCACCCAGATTTCAGAAATAGAAATAAAGTTTTTCCAGAAATACTCAGTTTCTCTTCATTCCATAAACACCCCCAACATCTCTGTACATGCACTCCTCAGACCAAAAGTTTTGCATATAAGGATAAACAATAGATGTAATGGTTAATACAGGAAGGAAAAACAAACAGTTGCTGAATATTCCTCAGTTTCATGCAATTTAAATTACAGAATACTAATTTGGATCATAAAGAAGACACACAGAAGGTTCAAACAGACTTAAATTTCATGAAGGTCACTGAAATCTGTGTTTAAAACTACTTGTGGTGGCTAATGGTAATGAACTACATCTAAAGGAGGTACAAATACCCATTAAGTTTCTGCTTTTATGTCCAAAAATAATGCCCAAAAAGCAATATCTAGAACACCACATGAACTGCAGAAACACATTAGCAGGGGGAGATGAAGACTTTGCACAGTGAATAGTAGGTAATGTGACCCTTGAATCAAAGTGTCTAATGTGGCAAAAAAAAAATACAGAAAAAGGTTATTAATCCTCAACACTTGCTTTGTGCTTTAGTACCTTTCACCTCAAATTTACTCTCTTTTATGCTTCCACTTTAGTGCTTTGAGACCTTTATGTTCTATGAAGGCAGAATGGAATCAATAATTCTGAAATCACAGGATGAGAGACAGACTGTCTGGCTCTGGGTCCATGTGGCATTGTATTTGGGGGAAAAAAAAATATGTTCAGATTTATCCAAAATGTGAGAAGATACAGAGATGATTCATAGCTGCCAGCACTGAGGCCTGATGTATCTTTCCATGCTTTTCCTTCACTATTACACCCAAATCTCTGATTTTTTTTTGGCAAAAATTACTTCTCTAAAGTAGTAATATTCATATACTCACAGTGTATAAGGTCAAACAGAAAATATATGGAACACTAATGATTTGATTCTTTCTGATTTTTTAATACCTACTTTCTTCACAAACAGTATAATTGTTAAAACCCCAAATAACTTAAGGGAATCAAGAGAGGCCCTCCATTTCATTTCTCCCAAATACAGATAAAATTCAAACTGTGGTCAAAGTTTTGGGGAAATTGGGTGACTATTGACTTTGTCTTTTATTGTCAAGAGAAGAATTCAAAGTCAGCTGTGAATATTTGCTTGAGAACCTAGCAGATAAAAGCGGAAATAATAGAGAAACACAACACACTTCACATCTTTTTCCCCTGAAATGTTAAAAGTATTTCACAAAGGTATGGAAACTTCTGTTATGAAGATTTTTTTGTAACAGAAAAATGCAATTTTTTTTTTTTTTTTAAATTTTGTAAGCTTAGAAAAGATACAGATGTGTAGGCAATGTGCAACAATTTCTGTTCAGTAAAGAGAATTTCTTCAGAATGTTAAGGCCAGATTTAAAAAGTTGCATTTATGATTGGCATAAACCATTGGATGGTCCATGCTGATGAAAGTTTAAATTAACAGAAGAGACATCATTTTGGCTATAAAAGTTTCTGAAATTTTTGTGACCCTGCAGGATTTAATGTGGTGAAATTCGTGAAGCACAAACTTCAAAGCTTCTGCACGAAATTAAAAAAAAAAAATCAGATGAGCAACAGCATTTAAAGACCAAACGAGCTGACAGACTCATTTAAGTCACACCAGCAGACTCCCACATCACATGTTTGTTGCAGTTTGTTTTACATCCCTCAGACATCAGATTTCACCATTTCAGCAAAGAAATTCCTGCAATTGAGGGGCACCAGCAGCACTCCAGAGCAGCCCATGGGTTAATTCGATTTGTTTTAAGCAAGAGCAAAGCACTGGTGCTCTCTCTTGCTGTTTTTGTGCTTCACATTATGTGCTTGATCCATGGACTACAGCAGGAACTCAGCTGGGAAAGCCCTTGTAG
>JACBWW010000065.1:2369319-2386946 GCA_020086605.1 Lanius collurio | reverse complement strand
ACAGACATTTAAGTCTATTTAAAATTAAAAAACTAAAGGAAAAAAGTCAATGTTTTATGAGATTGTAAGCATTTTACAATAAAATAATAGAAAAAAATCCTACAAACACCTAAGGTTTTTTCAGTGTCCACATTACAGCTATTGAAAGGAAAGCATCTGATTACTTTATTCCACATACAATTGCAGTAGTCTAATTTCAAGTGAAAAAAACTCCATTTCCAATTTTTGATAAAAAATTAACTTTTACTAAGGCCAGTTTGACAGCAACAGGTACCAGAGTACTCCAGACACAGGAGCAGGGGCATGTAGAACTCACATTATTACTGCAAGAAAATAAATTATCAGCAACAAAGACAACACAGTTTTATTCAGCTGAAGTTCTCCATAATCAAAGCAGTCCAATATCACATGCAGAGTTCTCACTCCCAAAAACACTTCTGTCAAATGCCCAATAAATTAATTTTGAGATTTTTAAAGTTTTCTAGATATGAAATAGGCAAAGTTGGATTGAATATCAGAGTGGTTAAGTCTTTAATTTATTTTATCCCTGCTCAATCATGCTTATAAAATATATACACTTTCATTATAGCAGCTAGGGAATATGTGAGACTATTTCTACATATACCAGTTCTAATTACCTCTGAGCAATTAATAAAGATAAGCTATCACTGCTTAGAGCAATGTTTTTAGATGTACTTTGTCATGAATAGTGTCATGAATATTTAGATCATGTTCACTTTAATCAGAAGAAAATAACAATGAAAAATAATGATCGTTTTTCAAAAAGAGAACTTTTATTATTCAGAGGCTGATTTAAACAAAACAACAACAATAACAACAACAAACAAAACAAAACAAAAAAGCAAACAAACAAAAAAACCCAAACAGTACAAATATCTTTCAAGAACAAGTGAAGTGCATGGCCTTTGCCATGATCCAACGTAGTGACAAGAAATCAAATGTGGCACTTTTACAAAATACAAAGAAAAGGGTTATTGTAGTCTGCTACACTGCAGATCTCATAAGATTTGGGGAAAATCCTGGGTATTTAATTAATGGCTACCTCCCTCTATCTGCTACTTTGGCAATCTCTGCTCTACAATCAGGAGGAAATAGGAAGATTAATTACTTTTATATTCTAAATAAATTTATGTCTCCAGCTGTTTTAAAAATGTTTAACAGAATTGTACTGCTTGAATTTTAATCCTGTGGCCCTATCTGCCTAATATCTTTTCTCTATTAACACTAAAAGGACAATAAAATGAATATTTCAGAACTGAATCTAAGATTAAGATGACTCTCTGAATGGATAAGGCCTTTAAAACTGTACTTGTAACATTCAATAAATACAAATTCTCATAAGAATAAGCAAAAATAATGAAGGAAAAGTGGCCAAGAAAATGTTAGAAATGTGAAGTTAAATGGTTGGGTTTTTTCAGGACTTTCTTTCTCTTTACCAGTTATGCTGTTCTGGTGCCCAGTGTTTGACATGCTCACTCGTCCATGCCACACAGCTTTGGATTATTAAGTTTTAAACTTAAACTTAAACTTAAACAGGGACAAACTTAGGCCACCCCATTTTCCTCCAAGTGGAATCCATGGAGCCTTCACTGGGGTAAGCACAGAAGGTGTTTCAATCTCTGTTGAAGGTCCCCAGGGGATCTAAAACTCTGCCAAAGGATATGCTCAATTTGACATGCTTGTTTTCTCTAGAAAACTTAAAATTCACAATTTAAACACTACTCTTTCCTCACATCATTGTGAATTAAACCTGGTAGGCTCTTAACACCTCGAATCCAACTGTTAGGACCAGATCCCTCACCAAATGCACTTGAAACTCTTTTTTTTTCTGAAACAGGTTCAGTTCAGCATCATTCAGATTTAACCCTGCTCCAAGTTTTCCTATATGAAATTGACCCACTTCAAAAGCTGGTGAAATAAAATAGCAATTCCCATACAATTCAAATCTCAGTTGATGTCATATTTTACATTCTTACTTAATTCAAACTTGATAAACAAAGTTTTTGTGGTTTTGTAACATACCCCCTACCATCCACTTATATGTATGGGTACATACCTTTTAGAAACTTTTGTTTAATATCTGAATTATCTCAAGTAATAGTCCTTAAAATACTTGGATAAAGATGTTTTATTTCAATAAAAATGCATTATGAATGTTTTGGATTTTTTATTTGACGTTAATTCAGGTGCATTAGATTTGGTGTTTCTCCTTATTAAGTTCATCACTACTTATTCAATAATTAATTGATATTCAAAAAATATAAATAGCATCCTAATCTAATCTGAAACTCTCTTTGATTATAAACTGAGCTGTAACAACACACAGCAGGGCAGTACTCTCTGCTCTGTTAATAAAACTTTATATAGGCTCCACATGTTATTTCATGTTATTTCATTTGTATCTCAAATTTGTTATTTCATTTATATCTCTGTGCTTATTTCTGATGCAAGATGTTAAAATAAAGATGGCTAACACCTTTACACAATTGAAGTACAACAATTTTTCAGGCAGTAGTTGCATAATTAAATACTTTTAAGGAGAAAGTTATTCCTTCCTCTCTCTTCATCCTCTCTCTCCTTATCTGCTGCCTGTTTTAATGTTAGTTTTTCTGCCACAAAAGTGCTACCTGTTGCTTTGGCAAACCTTGCAAGCTGCCAAAGTCTGGTTATCATAGAATCATATCATATCAATAGAAAGAAAATAAATTAGTTTCAGTAATTAGCTTTAAAATATATTTCATTGTCTTTTTTGTCTTATTCAGGTAGGAGCTTCTGATGACAGTAAGGGTTATTTGTCACAATAGATAATAAATAATTCCTCAGAGCCCTTTTAAATATGAGTTACAATATGGAGATAATGTCAAAATTTGTCAGTGACAGAGGACAGAGTTTCCCACGGACCAGGAGCCAGTCTGAGGGCAGAGAAGACTGCTCATGGTGCTGTGCAGTTGAGTCTTGGAAACCTCCAAGCGTGGAGGGGATGCAGGTCTCTGGATGTCCTCTCCCAGTCCCTCATGGTGAAAAGACATTTTTCTTGCAACAGCTGATCAAAATAAACATGTAAAACCTCCCAGCAAAATAACCCAGTTAAACAAAAATGTATTTAAGTGCCCCTGAACTTGCAGGTATTGCTGCACCTCTGTGTGGAAATGTCTTTTAAAGAAAACAGGGCAGTTAAAGAAAGAACAAGGCAGAACCCCAACCTTAAAAAAAAAAAATTTATAATAAGTTTAAACTATAGAAAAGCTTTCAGATTTTAAACTTGTTGCGTCTTCCACTGTTTAGCTTTTTTAATTAGAACTTTATTTGCCTACTTATAATCAGAGAGCCACAGAGCCTGTTGATAACATGGTCTATAAAGACCTAATTTATTTTCATGAAGACTGCTAAGAGGATGGGGAAAAAGTAATTAACTATTATCTCTTTTTTTCCTAATAACCATAAACTTATTAAATGACTAATAGTCAAAGTGTGGGCAAAATGCAACATGCATTTTAGCATCATTTAATCCTGAACACTCAAAAAGAAAATGCTAACAAAACCCAAAATTATTTACAGAATTAAGGTAATCCACTGATACTTCAACCTCAGCAGATACATACAGTTTCCCTTTCTAATGGGATGGATTTTCAGGTTCTTTACAATTTTATGAATAACCTTTTTCAAGAAGCTGTCAGGAACTTTGTCCAACTAATTTTTCTCATCCTGTATTCAAAATCTCCTACTTCCCTGTGACTTTTTATTCTCCACAAATAAAAGCTTATTTTACTTACAGCTTTTTTGAGACCAGTCTAATAAGAATTTTGCTCTTGCTTTTACATTGAATTACATAGTTTATGAAGAACATGCTTAAGTATTAATCTTGGTCCTACAAGAGAATTTCTTAACTGAAAATAGAGGTAGAGAATAGAAACACATCAAAGAAAAATTTAAGAAAGTCCATGCAAGCATCCTTTTAGTTACTAAAATGCATTTGAACTGGGTAATGTGATTTCAGTAGCTGTTGAACACACAGATGTCCATGACAAATTACTTAGTCAATTAGTTGTGTATTTTTCAACCTACAATCTGATATTAATGCAAATTTTGAAAAACATCTTTGTTTGGTTGGTTGGTTGCTTGGTTTTTCAGCTGGAAAATTTTAGAAAAAAAAATAAAAAATATTAGCCTTCTTAAGAAAAATATTTATGCCCAAACTTGTATTGAAGGAAAAAGTAACCAAGTTTCTAAAGACAGTGAGGTTTTAATTTAAAGACTTGATGATCTCCTAAGTCCTTTTGAAGGTCATGAATCATTCATAGATGACCAAAGTTTGCCTTGCCCAGCCTTCTGAGCACACACATTTGGTTTAACTTCCACAGCCAGCACCTTTATCCAAGACATCCCTTTCTTTTAATGCCAGGGCAGGGCTTTGCAGATGTTTATGTGTGGTTAGAGGGGAGAAGAGATGCTCACAGAAGGCTGCAGTGTTCTCTCCGTGCCCCTGACCCTGTCGAACTTCCCAGGAGAGTTCAATCTCAGATGCAGCACACGAAACACTCTCCTTCCTGCAGCTGCCATTGACTGCTTGCCTAAAAGGAGGGGAGGGTGCTTTGTGACAAGCACACAGGTGCTTTCTGAGCAGTCCTTTGATGATTTTGCTCTTAGGTGCAATCAAAGGATGAAATAAACCCTACAAACCTCCCCTGGCACCGAGTGACAGAAGTGCATTCAGTGTAACACAATTGTAAGGCCTCACAAAATATGTCAGTGGCACTGCCAAGTCATGCCAGGCAATATTCACTTCTGATTCCAAATCCATTGCTTTCAATATGGTACAACTTGGAGGGGAATTGGAGCAACTTCATTGACTGGTGTGGATTTCATAAGATTTTCTCATTGAAAGTACTTAAGGGTTTTTTAAATGAAAATAAAATTAAACATTTCTACACTATAAAGAAAATAATGCATTTAATATTTGATTTAATCTTTCAAAAAGATTAAATCCAACAAGAAATTATCATTGAAATACGTTATTAAGAGCATTTCCTCCTAATCACAGGTTGGTACAATGTTACACTTATTTAATATGTATTTTATTGCTGCATCTCTAGCAGTACAGAAAATATACACCATACATTTGGAAAGAAAGGAAAAATAGCTGTAGGCAAAACCCTCCCATTTAAGTTGACAGAGACACAGATTTTGTTGGGTTTTTATTTTTCCCAAATGGTCCAATGTTCCATATTCATGTACTTGTTTTCAACTGAAGCCTGAGATTTAGGTACATATTTCAGTTCACTACCTTTCTTCATTACTTTATTGAGTGCTAGTAAACTGAAGCAAAAAATATTAAAGTTGCAATTTTTTAGGAAACCAACAAAGCTAGGAAAGCGTTAGAGGCTTGCAATCATAAAAATGAATCTGTTCATTTGGAAAGAATCCTCTTAGGGCTGTTTGCTTCCTACATGTGCTTCACAACATTACTGATTTAATAATACCCTAAAGATATCTCAGTTGTTATCAAGAAAGTATTTAAGGATGGCTATAAGATGATAATTTTCCTAATTATTCTGATACCGATTTTCTCTTTAAATTCACCTTCAAGCAAAAACATGACTTGCCTACTATTTCCAATAAAGGATATAATTTTCTTAGTCTGGTAAAAATGAAGAGGTTAATACAGGTCCAAAGAGATGTCTTCATTCTTTTCCTGGAAATGGGGCATTCACCTTGTCCCTCCATTTCAGCAAACCATAATAGTGTTTAATTTTAACTGAGAAGAGTCTTGGAGCCCTCCTCATGTATCCCCTTCATTCACCAGTAATCTCCCAGTGATTTTGTTAACAGACAATTCAGATTACAGACATGATTTAGACCCTGAACTTGCAGGCAGGACTCATAAAATAAATTAATTTATCATTCACAGCAGCAGCAGTGTCCAACCACAGGCTATAACCCTTAACATCAACCTGTAGCCATAGGTCTGAAAGGAATTTCCAGTGTCTGAGAAAAAGCAAAATTATAGAATATGAACCAAGAATGGCTAGTCTATTTTATTATTCTGCCAGATTTTAGTGTATTTCTGGCACAAAAATGCATATGAATCAAAATTAATGCAACATCAGCACAAGTAATTAGTTAATTCTCTGTCTTCCTGCTCACGAGGTTCCATATAATTTTTCTTGCCACAGCATTAAATTACTTACTGTTCACTGCATTTTATTAACTTAACTGATCCACATGAATTTTGGTGCATAGAACAATATCTTTTAAAAAGGTCTATCAGGTACTTGGAAACCCATTCATGTCTCACATGAGAAGAAATCTGAACTCTCAGCCCTTCTGGTCTGAATTATTCTACAGCCTACACAAAACTAATTTATCAAAACAGATAAAAAATGTCCACATTTGCATAGAACTCTGACTGACACGTGTATTTTCTGTTAAATTATGAATTTGTTTTATAAAACTTCACACAAATGCGCATTCCTGCATGCAGCTCTTAGAGCAATGAATGCACCTATATTTAAATTCCATAGCCCCAGACAGATTATAAAAGGCTATTTTCTTTAGAAGTGGAAATAAAGTGTAGCTTTACTTATTAAAAGAACAAAGAACAGAAATAATACTTTCTGAAACTACTGATCTGTATCACTGCTGGAAGCATGTTTACTTGTTCCAGAACTCTGTGCCCCATGTAGAGTTCATTTCATTCTGAAGTTTCCTCTATGTTTATGGGTAGTTCAGCATTCTTGTCTAAAACCTTTCATCCACCTTCCCTTTCATAACTCTTTTTACTGAAGGAGGATTGTACAAGTATTGCCAAAAAAAAAAAAAGGTGTCACTGAAACTTTAAAAAATAATTATTAGGTTGGTGATCATTAATAATTCTGGACAGCTCCAAGTGACACCATGTTCTGCTGTAGCAGAATGTTCTGCTCTTGGAGGGTGAGCCCCCATAACAGAGGATGACATTGAATTAAAATCTCTACTCTTTTTAATTAAACTGTTCTGAGGATGGTGGATCCCTCATCTTACTTCAGGGTTAAATAGAGGTGTGTAATTATACTGTTCCATAAACCTAACATAAGGACAAAACTAAATTATTTTAAACCCATTCTGCAATGGTGTTGAACTATTTTACATGCAATGTACTGTATTTTCCTCTAATTAGTTGTGTAGCTTGTAATAGCTAAAGTATCTGATATGATTTATTTAAATCTAGTCACAGACCTCTGGCAGAATTCGGTGCATAAATTTGAAATTAGTTTAATATCATGGTCACCTGATTAAATTAAACTCTCTCCCATGCCTCATTTTCCTACTTTCCACCTGTAAATTAGTGAGAATATTTGTTTCATGGAGTCACAGTGCTGAGTTTCAGTTACAGGAGAACTTTGTGTCATCAGCAGCAATTTAAGCTTGATCATTGCAATGTCAGAAGAACAACATTTGAACTAACCCTGCCTTTAGTTTTATGACATAAGAATTTATCTTAAATTATTTTACAGAACTGTAGATCAAGCACAG
The DNA here is from genome assembly GCA_020086605.1 of Lanius collurio. Taxonomy (NCBI): domain Eukaryota; kingdom Metazoa; phylum Chordata; class Aves; order Passeriformes; family Laniidae; genus Lanius; species Lanius collurio. The sequence continues at coordinate 2,379,413 of JACBWW010000065.1, read as the reverse complement.
GGAGACAATGGAAGATGCCTCCTTAGCAGTTATATTAAATCCATACATTTGAAGATATCTGTAAGCATACCACTGCAGTCCCCAGATTAAATTCATTTTGTGGCAAGTCCAAGACAAGAAATATTTAATCTTTCTCCTTTTAGCCTTCATACCTTGGCTTCCTTAAAATGCCATGTAGGACCAAAAAACTGTAGAAGTGACACAGGAAGACCACAGATCTCTCACTTGCTACTATTTTCTGCAATTACACAGCCATATTTCTTCCCCACTTATTCTTTTTTTTTAATCATTTTCCCTAAATTGAGACAAAGAGTGGCTTCTGTGGATGACAGGACAGCCCAAGGTTTGCCAACAGGATGCTGCCATCATCACCCAGCACAGTAAGTCCATAAGGAGGTGTTATTTTATTTATTAATTTATTTATTTTCCACCCTCTTTCATGTCCCCTTCTGCTGAGAGCTTAAATGTGAGGCTTTGGGTCAAGCAGAATGGACAGGGAGTTTCCCACTGATGTGGGCAGTGGGTTTCATTTTTTATCAGAGCCATATTCACCTGCCAACGTGCCCCTAAGCAGCAGCACTTCAAAATCGTTTTAAAAAGAAGATAAAGTGGTTTCTTTTAACTGGTATTCTCTCAGCTGAGTGCAGAAAGGGCTGTTTGTTGTCACAGACGTGTTTCAGCAGCACCTTCCAGCACTCAAACCCCCCAGAAGGCACAGCTGAAGGGCTTCCAGGGGGCAGTGGGCAGAGTCCTGCCATCTGCTCCACCTCGGTCTCCAGAATTCTTTGGAGTGTGGGATTTTGTCCCTCAAAATCCTCTTAGAAAATTGAAATTGAGTTTGTCCTTACAGGGATGTCATCGAGTCAGGACAGAACTTCGAAGCAGCTGCTTTGCTGCTTCCTACCCATCTCCTTCCCTGCCTTGTTTTAAAAGTTTGGATGATTGTGTTGAGTCAGCTGAATCAGAGCACTTACAATTTATAAACATTTTAATTCAGTGGGTTTGCAACAGCCCTTAATATATTGATTCAGAGTGCTCAAGAGATATTTATGCTGACCAAAGTGAGCTTTCAATAATCTAACCAGCTCTTCCTTTCAGTTTTTCAATTTTCTGTCAACAGTCACAAGTTTTTCAGCTTTTGAGTGCCACAAAACAAACATCTTTTGAAGATCCTCGATTAAGCTGTGAAATATAGATATTAAATATTTTTATAATCTGAGTTTTGCAAATGTATACAAATACAAGTTATTTTCCAGTACAGATAAAATTACAAACTTATCCTTCTAGCTAAGTATTATATGTACCTCTAATTGACAGGGAATAATATTATTTATTTTATTTCTATTTAGAAATCCTGTGAGCAGTGATTTTAACTTTTCTTATTTCTCCTTTAAATTTTCTTTCTTAGGAAATAATCATATCTAAATTAAATTTCACTGAAAATTTATAAAGAAAAGCAAAGCACAGAATATTTGCCACCTTGGAAGGTCATAAAAAGGCAACTAATTCATTAAAAAAATAAACCAGCTCATGATTACCACCATCATTATGCCAGTAAGAAAAGGATTTTCCCATTCCTGAAGTTTGTTCAGACTGTGTCCTCTGAAATACTATGCATCCCCAGCACAATTTCTGAAATATTTCAAAGAATTTGAAGTGCTCATAACCCATTAGGGAAGATGAGACATTGCTGCTCTTAAACAGAGCAATTTTGGGGACCTTTTTTATTTTTATAAAAACTATTAGGAAAAGCCCATGGCAATGCTGTGGTTTTAAAAGTGATGTTTGACAGAGAAAAATCCTTTCTTGGTCCACAGCCATTTGTGGATGCCACTCTGGGCTACACAAAGCAGCACTGGAGTCACTTTTGATGGTAGGGGAAGAGTTCACTGACACCAGCACTAATTCTGGCCACATCTCGACGGGTTTAGTGCAGTTTTAATACTGTGAATGATGTTTCTGCTCAGCTTGAGTACAGAGAGGAGATTTCTTCCACAGAGAGAGACTGAGGGAAGCTTCTCACAGCTTCCCTGAAAGTTAATGTTCAATTGGATTGGTTCACAGCAGAAAGAATATTGAAAAGCTATACACATACTCAAGATTAAAAAAATAAAAATAAATTAAAAAAAAAATAGATATATTATGAGACCACAAAAAGATTTTCATTCAGTTTAATGCTTTTATGACAGTTCAGCCACCAAAATTATATGCAACAAGCAGAATAAGATAACTGTTCACAAGTGCTGTCTAAAGAGTTCCAAGTTGTAAATGTTACTCTACAACTTTAAGAATTATTATTTTTTTTTTACCCTAAAAAGGGAGAATGCTAAGGGCATGGGGGGAAGAAGAGAACTCAACTAATTTCAAACTGAAGAGTAAATTTTAAAATGTTCTGTTCTGTGTAATACCCAGCAGTATTCTTGTCAGATTAAGCCTGAATATGCTAATAGACTACATCTGAACAAATTTGAGTATACTTAGATATTTTCAGCAGGTTTGAGCACACCAAGAGCTTGTTCTTTGCATTAAGTGGCTGAACATTCGTTGTGCATGCTTCAACTCCAGGAGTTAAAAATAAAAAGAAAGTTATTTTCACCTTGTTTTCTGATGACTGTTTTGTACAGAAGAGAAAGTGATATCAGTGGTATCAGCCTTCTGATTGAACAGCAGCTGTTGAAGAAGTTAATACAGAGTTATTTCCACATTTAAGCTTTGGAGAAATCACTCTTTAAAAAATCTGTACAGAGAAAACACAGTACATCTAAATATCCAGCATAGCTGAGCCTGAGAAAGTTTCAAACTACCACAGCAGCAGGGAATTCTTTCTGAGGAGAAAAATGTTTGTATTTTTATACCTTCATCCTTGTGGCAAGTTTCTGTGTTTGTGAAATGCAATATCCAGATATGAAACTATTCTTTTCCCCCAGCCAGATACTCCTCTTGTGAAACAGGAGTCCCCTACCTCCTCTCCTGTTTTTGTTTTTTTGTTTTAAGAGAGTTTTAAACAGTTGAGTCTCCTGGGTTTATCACTCCTGGCTGGCAGCGTTTCCTCGAAGCACATTCAGGTGAAACTTCAGCAGTGGTTCTGCAGCCCCAGGCATTAATTAACCCCACAGAAAGTGCTGTGCAGCTGAGCACTCACAGCACTGTCAGCCACAGCCCCAAAATACCCCACACCTCTGCTGTGGAAGCAAATTAGTTTATCTAGCACTCATACCTGAAAATAAAACAAAACAAAAAAAAACCAAACAAACAAACAAAACCCTCAAAACAAAAACAAACAAACAAACAAACAAAACCCCCCAAAAAACCCACAAAAAAACCAAAAAAACCCCCAAAAATACAAAAAAAACCCCCACAACACTTACTAGCATTTGCTCACTTAGTAGGTTGTTTTTTGGTTTTTTTTTAATGCAAATACATTAATTAAAATAAAAACTGGCATGGTTATTAGCTGCAGATGCACCATTTTTCCACCTTTGGAGGTGAATGGAAAGATTTCTCAGGTGTGCCAGACACAGCACAGCGGGTTTGGGGGCGTTTTTTGGGGTAACTGATTAGCATTTTTACAAGACTCATCTGTTAAGAGCAGGCAGGTTGTTCACCCAGGGCGGACTCCTCGCTATCACTTACCAATTTTAACATATTAATTGAATTCCATTAATGACAATCTCTGAACTGTGAAACTGCTGTCTATTCCTCATGACCCGAAGTTGTCCTGTTTTAGATCCATTAAATTATGTGATACAAAGGTTAATTAATCACTCATACCCAGCAGCACAAAATCAGACATATAAACAGAATATTGATCTTCTGCTGCTACTTGGAACCATGATGGAGTTACCCACAGGTGTCCTTCACAAATGCTGATGATATAATTAATGGTAATAAACTCTGGCCTTGGTAACTAATTCGATCAGCTATGGAGAATATTTTGCTGAAGTGATATCAGAAGCTCGTGAACTCGTTTAAAAACAGAAAGTTATTCCCTTTTTCACATGGATGCAGTTTGGAAGTGCCAGCAATTAGCTAATAAAAGTTGAGTGATAAGTCATCAGGCTATAGTTTCCCTTAATAGTCCAGGGCAGTAAAGTTGGCACCATTAAATCTAACACACTAAAATGGTTCTCTGCCACAGGTGTAGTAATATTTTACATTTCCTTCTCAAAATGCAGAAGTATCCCTCTGTCTTTGACACAGTATCCTTGCTGCCATAAAACTCTTCCATTAACAACCCCCAAAACTATGAGACCAAAGCCCTCAAAATCCTTTCTGTGAAGTACATCGTAAATTGCAATGGAATTTGGAGCTTTCTTTCCTTATAAAAGATATTCAGATAGTGCTGTTCTCCACTTTTAACTTTCCATACTTAACATAATTCTTGGAACCTTGCACTGTAGTTCTCTAATTTCAATGTTTTACTCTTGTGAGAGGAGGGCTTTAATTTCCAACCCTTACAAGGAATTTTATCACTAAAGAAATCTTAGTCACAGTCTGTCTGGAAATAGTAAAAGGCTTAATGATTTGCCACTTTTGGAATTGGTGGAGCCAGTATAGAACTACCAAATATAGATTTTAACTGGGTTTCAGGATGGGATTAATGTTGTGGGATGCATCATCTACACTGATGCCAACATGTGTCCTAGGAATATTAAGACAGGGTTGTGAATGTGGCACTGTGGCCAACCCAAGTGGGACCCATGGAGAGTTTTAAGGCTCATTTTTAATTTTTAATCTGTCCTGAAACCAGCTTTGAAGAAGACTGGAAGAGTCCAAGTTGCAGAGAAAACAGGCCTTCAGTATGCAGATGGAGAAAATGATCAGATAGCTGATCATTTCAGAAAATCATCACAGAAAATCAGCATAGTGCCTCAGAAACTTGTGACTAGGGAGGAAAATATACACCAGGAAGAGCAGTGCATTCTGTAAGTTTCTGAAAAGATCAATAAAGAAGAAATTAAGTTTTACCTTTATGCTTCTCCCATAACACATCAATATAATAAACTTCCCCTAGCTTAACATTTCTTTTATTCAGTTTGTTTTGTGCCAAGTATCAGTGTCCTTAATCCTGAAGCATTACAGCCTGGCAGGGTTACTTTGGAGCCAACTCCAGAGCAGCTTTGCTCCCAATTTATGGAAAGATGTTATTAAATGTGTCACTCCAAGGCTTAACACAGCAGTGAGATGCTCCCTGCCAAGATGCCTGCCACTGCATCCAGATAAATTTTAGATAAAATTGCAAGTGATTATTGGGAAAACTGCACTTCTGCTGCCCAAGTTATGTAATTCTGCTTTAAATGTGCATCAGTTTGGAATTTTATTTTTCCTTCCATTTTTTTGCTTGTGTTTATAACTAGTCAGAAATAGCCTTATAAGTATTTGAGAAACATTATGATAAAGAATCTTATGAATTTCAGCAACTTTTACAATTGTCATGCCTGAGTATTTTTTCCCATTTCATGGGCAGTGTAATAAGAGGCAGGTGGTAATCCCTCCCAAGGGATCTGCCAGGTCAATCTGAGTGAAACTCACTGCAGTGTCCTTCTCTAATGTAGAAATTCAGCTTATATAATAATTGTGCCATTAAAACACTGAAAACTGGAGCATTCAGGAGATACACAGGCCTTAAGAACGGGGGGAGAGGAAATAAAATAGGACAGAGCTTTTAAACTGTGGGGCCCCTGATGAACTGATATCTTTTAAAGGATCAATGCATTTCCATGATTTAATCAATGGATTTGTGAGAGACTGTCAGTCAAACAAGCAAAATAAGTTATTCAGACTGCATTAAGATTTTATACCATTGCAGAAAACATAATTTGTGGTCTCAAGACCTGCCTTTACCCAAGCTGATCCTGTGATTTCATTCAATTATAAGGAAATTTTTTGACACTTAACTTGAATTAACTCAGGCACTGTGCATGCTCTTGCTGTTAAAAGACCTCAGTAACCCACTACGACTTCTCCACCTTCTCTCTTCTTGAGCAAAGCCAAAACTGTTGATCCCAAGGGCCCCAGGGAATGTCAGGAATCAAGCACCACACAAAGAAAACCAGAGGTAGAAACTGAGAAATCTGCTTACAATAAATCTAGCCATGTTATTATTGAGAGTGTCCTGTTAATAATTATATAATTTAGATTCACTTTGGTTGGATTTTAAATATTTGACATATTGAGTATTAGGACAGAAACATTTTAATGCATGAAAGGTGTAACTAGCTCTTGGAATCCTCCACTCCTCGTCTAATGAAATAAAAACTTTCAGAGAAAACAAGGTAAAACTTTGTGTCATAAACACTGAACTTTTAATTTTCAGACTTGGGCACCAACTTTTCTCTAACTGTACTGCTCTTCTAGGCTGATAATACCTAGTTCTTCAGGGCTGTACCAGAATTCTTCATCTGAAAGGAGAAAATATCACTAGACATAAAATAATACCTTAGATAGCACATGTCAAAATGTCATGTCAACACAAAAATTCAATCTGTAATTTTAAGTACTATAAGAGTATGCAGCTTCTCTACTCTTCCAGTTTGCTGCTTTGTTTCACATTTGTGACTCATTAAAAAGAGTCGGTTTGGGGCTAGACATGAATGGAACAGCATGTATTCATTTTACTAACATTAGTGAAATTCATAATTAGGAATAAGCATTGCACTAGGTTTGTTCCAAGAGTATCCCACACTGTCGTGGGTTGACCATGGCTGTATCTCTCCCCTCTTCAATTTTTCAGGAGAAAGTACAACAAAAAGCTCGTGGGTTGAGGTAACAGCAGGGAGAGGTCACTCTCTGTGCAGTTATCATCACAAGTGAAAATAAGAAAAATAAAAAAACCAGAATTCACTTGGGGAAATTAATTAATTATCAATCAGATCAAAGTAGGGCAATAAGAACAACACAAATCTTAAAATACCTTCCCCCCCATGCCTCTCTTCTTCCCAGGCTTAACTTAAATTACATTAAAATAATGTCTTTTGTACTGCTACAATTATGTTAATCAGATTAAATATTCCAGAGCATGTCATACACAACCAGAAAATCAGACATGAGCCCAGGATATCTGATTTTGCAGTAGTCCCTGATTTCAGAGTAATCCTAAAAAGCTTTGGAAACCATAGAATATTACAAAGATTCAAAACTGTTTTCCTTTTAGCCTATAGATTATCCTTAAAAGATGATGAAGAGACAGAGATAAAAATGTTCATCATATTGCAATGGGACAACTTTCTGCTGAAATAATGAAAAAGGTAATAGGAAAATTATTGTGTGTACATCTACCCACACCTACACTTTTCATAATGGGAAATTAGTACTATTGTTGAGACAAAAGAAATCAGTAGGTTTCAATGAATTCTGCCAGCTCTCTTTCATCATTTTCATTTATTCTGTGTTCTTTTCATGCACTTTGTTTGTCTGTAATAATTAGGAACAATCTATGACATACTCTTCTTGTTTACCTCTGGCAAATTACCTCGTCTCAGCAGTGATATGGAAATACAAATGAGCAGTATAAATCTTCTTGAAAATCATTTAAGGTAGATTCATAAGGGTCCTGCTTATGTGAATATGAAACAAATGAGAAATATGATAAAGGAAAATGATGCAGGAAAAAAAATAATCAGGGGAAGCAATATCTCTGCTATTTCATAAGCAATACAAGAATGCTCAGAGGCTTGGAAGTCAGAGATAAATTAACACCTGGGGAACTTCTGAAGTCCTAGAATTATAAAACACACAACCTTTACACTTCATCAGAGCCACCAAATCTTCTGACTGAGAGCAAAACAAATTTCACAAAGGAAAGCAAAGGAAAAAGAGTAAAATCTTACCTTTTGATATCTGTGCTAGGCAGAGACAATGGTTCTGATAAGCACAATCATTACTAAGACAGAGATTGTTTTCCAGTTGCATCTAGTGACTTCAAACCAATCACATCAAGGTATATCAAATAAACACCCAGGCTTGTTTATTTGCAAGAAAACAAGTTGCACCTCTCTTGCTTACAGAGGAACAGATATTATGACCCTTTAGAGCAGATCTTTCCTTCCTTTGGGTTTAATGTTCATGCATATAACAGTAAAAGCAGACAATGCTGGCAGAAAGATACAGCTTCAGAATCTAGATTAAGAAATATTTGAATGAGCTGTGGCCACTACATATTGCAGTTCCAGAAATTGCTGAAGGTTAGTGAGCCAAATCATAGTGACAAAAGAGGACAAGGTCAAGGTGCAGAAGAAAAGTTAATTTTTAAGTCCCCTCACTTCAAACTTTTTTTTTTGTTGTTGTTTAAGAGTTGTCTTTTTTTATCTTTATTAAACTACATGAGAAAAAAAAAATCTGAAATTCAACTAGTTTAAGTTTTCATTTAATTATCACATTAAGTAAAAGACCAAGAGGAACTTGCCTTCACAACAGCTTGAAAACCACATTATGTCTCTGTTTATAAAGCTGGATTTTAGGTGGTATCAGAGCTATCCTGCCACAGGGTGCCCCTGGGTTGTACTGTTTCTGTGTTTGGCTCCTTGCATATATCCTTATGGCTGTGAGGTATGAGCCTATAAACGAGGCACAATGAGAGAAGCATAAGCATTTCTGTTTTGACCACTGAGAAGATGCCATGACCTGAAATGCTCCAGAAATGCTCCTTTTATCATTTCAGTGTGCAATTTTGTGGTTGGGATACACAGTGGAAAAGACAGAGGGCTTTGTGCAGGTAAAGTGGCCTTTACTGCAACCATAAGAGTGGATTTTCTTTCCTTCTAGAGCAGGAAGACCTAAAGTTTGCAGGCTGCAAATCCACCTGAGGGTAGCTCCTTTTATTCCATAGATAGGGGAGATTGGGAAAAATTTTTAAAATGGAACAGAATCCCTTAAGCAAAGTGTAAACCTCTGTCAGTCCTTCAGGAATACCCTGGTGACTACAGCTCTGAACTGTGTCACTTTGTGACCTGTCACCTGCTTGTCTGAGAGACCCAAAAACTGGAGCACCTGGAGAGCACAGGTGTGACAAAATGGAATGGATCTACCCCACAGAAAAAAAGCCATCATTTGTGATTTGCAGAATGCTCACTACATTTAAGGACCAACTGGAGCGACAGCAGAATTTCAGAAGGAGTTTATGTCTTTGTAAAGCACTAAATGTTTAAACTGAAACCTTAAAGCTTCTATTCTGAACTATTCAGAGAAATTATTTTAATGTTTTTGGGAGCAAATTAGCCATAAGTGCAGTGTTTTTGCACAAGGTAACACATCTATATCTGTACACACACACTCACCTATCTGTGGAAAAAGGATATGCCAGCTGCATGTGAATTGATTGAACCTTTGCCATTGAAAATCCCTTTATTTCCATGGATTTTCTCAAGATCAGGTCCTCACATATAGAAGAGATACTCCTCTGAAGTGTCTAACCAGTATTTTGGACGGCAGACAAAGAATTTAAGAGTGATGAGATAATGGCAGCAAAAAGTAAAACATTTCAGACTGAGTAATCATAGGTAAATATTTGTTTAAAATTAAAAGCACAAAAATGTGTCAAAGCAGCTTGATTCTTGTCTTTGAACTAGGTATGTTTTCTTCTCCCTGGGTCTTCTAGCGTTTGATGAGTATGGATGTTTAAGACTAAAATGTGATGGAAGGACATTTTCAGAGAATGGTAGCATAATTTTAGAAAGCTCTTTACTTCTACCAAAAGATCTATTTTTCATAAGTTTAGAAAATACAATACATGGTTATTGGTGAAAACAGGCAGCAAAGAGGTTTCCTAGGGATTTAGAAGGATTTGGGGGTAGAAAATCAAACTGAAACTTAAGACAAACCAAGATATATGTTGTTAATGTTCCTGCTGTATTTGAGTTCAATTCTGGGCTCCTGAGGCCAGCAGAGAGCAGGAGCTGCTGGCCAGGCTCCAGGGGAGGCCCCCGAGAGGCTTTGGGGTGTGCTGAGCTCTGTGCTGAGCAGAGCCCGCGGGAGCCGGGCCTGGCCAGGCTGCACAAGGGAAGGCTCCCAGGGGCTCCCAGCAATGCACACAAACCCCTCCGGGGGCTGCCGCAGGACGGGGCCAGGCTCTGTTCCGTGCTGCAGCCACAGCGTGG
>JACBWW010000065.1:2334124-2364504 GCA_020086605.1 Lanius collurio | reverse complement strand
AATCCTTTGGACTGAGCTTCAGCAGTCAGTCTTACCTGAAAACACAGCCTGAGCCATGACAGGTCTGCATCTTCACCCCCCTGAAAGCTTCACTGAGCTTGAGCTTGAGCTGTCCTTGAGTGGTGCAGAGCAAATCCCCTTTCTCCAGGTGAATAAGAAAGCAGACAGGGTACTGGATGCTCTGAGGACAAAAATCCTCTGAAGAGAGCTTGCCTATGTGCTTGATCTAGCTCCACAGCAATTCATCTCAAATCCTTCGATGGGAAAGTGACATTTTATCTACTTTGGAAACACACTTACAAATTCAGAGCTGGCCTGAAGTGGCTCTAATATATTTTCTCCTTGAAGGAGAAAAACAAAGTTAGGACTAAATGGATCCATTAAGAGTTCACAAATTGATTCTCTTGTGCATATATATAACTTCTATTAATCATCATTTAAAATGAATCTAAGAGCTTGTGATCCTATTACCTTACATTTTTGACCATTGCTCAATCAAGCAAGAAATATTAATCAGCAGATTTTGAGAACTGAAAATAGCAGCATATCCTTAAAAGCTGACCCATATCAAGAAACCAATACACAATGAGCTTCCATTAAATATTCATTATTCATGCATTACTTTGGTGCATGTATTTTTGATTAATTTGTACTTTAGATTTCCAGTCAGATTCTGATAATTGTCAATTACTCTGTTTTCATAATTAAAGAAAAATTCTAGAGGAAATTTCAAAACTAGGGTCCAAAAAACCCTCTAAGGGCCAAATTCTACTTCAGAAAAATTTTCTTCTACTTCAGGAAAGAAATGCTCACTTCTAAATGAGGTCTTCCTTGATGAATGGATTGAAAATCTAAATTAAAAATTGAAAAGCATATCAAACATATCACAATGTGATATGCTATATGATTAATGTGAATTTGATTTTAAAAATGGTCATACTACTGCTAATGGACTAGGCTTAATGAGAAGCCATTCACATTTATACTGGAAATGCAGATCTGATTGCTGATGACTCCAGCTCCATCAAAAGTTACTCAAGTCTATATATTTATATCTCCTTTCCTGAAAATCACATGTTTTGCCTGCCAAGTGGCATGATTTTTCACACTGTGGACAACCATGGGTCTTCACTTTCCATTTCACAAACTGCTTCCTCCAAGGCATCCTCACTCATTGCTGGCACTCCATCCTCACCTCTCCTGGTGCAGGCAGCTCTTCAAACACTCCTGGTGGTGTTCCATGACTAAAACTTGCAGTAACAGCCACAGTCCAGCAGTGTTTGTCAGATCAGACAGGCTGAATTTTCAAGCCAACATAATTTAAAGTGAAGAAAGTTTAATCTCTTCAATGAATGCATCAAGAACCTCGGCCTGACTCATTTTCAGAACTCATTTTGGTTTTTGATTCTATCCTGAGTCCTCGGACTTAAATTTTCACTTGTAGATTGGAGGAGGATGGAATTTTCGAACAAAGTTTTATTTATTGAAAATACTGTGTCTGCAAAATTGAAATCCACGGTGGCAAAAAGTTTTATTTCATGTTTTTTCCACTGTGAAACACAATTTTAGGGGATTGTATTATTTACACATGTATATATGAATTTAGTAGTGTGCCTTTTTTGGGGGTGGATTTTATTAGACTGGCTTTGTTTGGTTTGGTTTTGCTTTTTTCTGGTTTGATTTGGTTTTGCTGGGGTTTTTTTGGCAGGTCAAGCTGAAACAATTCTAAAGTTTAAGTTTTCAGCTTTCAAGTCCTCTTTTTCAACCCTTCTTATGATCAATTCCTTGCCTCTGTTTTTCTGGAGTGCTCAGTCATGTAACGCAGACGGGCTTAAGTTATTACCTAGAAAACCACAAAACTTTACACAAAACATCCATGCAGTTCTGCAGAGGCAAAAAGTCGAGCTTTTAACATTTCCTACCACCTAAGGGCAAGAAAAAGACCTTTAAAACTTTGTGTAATGCTTGGGTTGTACAGGCAAAGCCAGACAGTTTAATGAATTGGCTGGTTTCAAGTTGAGCTGATGTCAGACGGCGTTGGGCTCGTTCAGTCTGGGGTGGACAAAATCCTTCTGCTCCCCCTGCCCTCTAACCCTGCCATGTTTTCTTTCCAAATCATGTTTTGAGGTTTGCAGGCCACAGAAAGCAAGATTTGATGCATGCCTCCTTCTGAGACAGAGTCACATTTCAGATCTTGAAATGAGCCTGTGGAAAAACACGATTTTTAGGCACAGATTTAGGTATTTTAGATATCTGATGATATCTAAAACCACGAATCCCACCAAAATTAGGTGTTAGATGTGTCTGTAAGTGAGGACATGGACCTAAGAAGAGTAGAGCTAAGAAGCAGCAATTTCATTTAACTAGTGCTGTGATGTATGAATAATCCAGCTTAAGGAACCTGAACAAATTTTAAAATAAAGTATTATTGTATTTGAGTAACAGTATTGCAACGTGGACTATTTTTATTTTATCTTATTATCTGCTGTAATAGAAACCTAAATGAAATCAAGAATGGGAAACAAACAAGCAATTACAAAAGCAGTTCCAAGATTAAAAGAATGCATTTTTCCATTTTTATTTTGCATTTTATCTATTTAGTATTATTAGTAGCTCGCTGTATTTATAATTTCAGATTTTCTTGGCTCAGTTCTGATTTACTTTAAGAGACACTACTCAAATCAAAGAGCGAACAAAGTGGGAAATGTAAAAGCTCTTCTTCCACTACAGGTGACAGCAACTTTAATGTCATTAATTCACTTTTTTATTTTTTTGGTTGCAATACTGTGTAGAAAGTATGCCATTAAACCCTAAAGCTAACCATAATCTTGCAGGACCACTTTATAGTCCTCTCTTTGTCTAGAAAGTGTTTTCTTTTAAGGCCCTTGAAAGTTATCCAACAGCTAAATCATTTTTTACAGCATGCATGCCACATATGCAATACAACTTTTTGACAGAGCTATAAAAAATTAAAGTCAATTAGTAACCCCAATAATTGTTCAGTGACCTTTAGCATGCCATAAACTTAGATCTCCTTGCTTTGAGATGTGGCCATCCTGTTTTAGAACTATATTGAATGATTAAAACATACCATGGAAATAAAAACGTCACAAAATTATTATGAAGGAGTTATTTATTATATAAATAAAAAACATATGTGTGTAGTATGCAAATAGTTAAACAAAGCAACTAGGCTTTTGCCTTGCCTCTTTGGTGATAATTTAAGTTCAAAACCACTCATATTCAGAAATTTTGGAGTAATTGTGGGTGCAAGAAAACTTGATGGGTAAAATGCAAGGCACAAAAGACTATATCTCATATTTAAGGTGCTATAGAGCTGTTATTAAACATACATTCATCCCTTCAGTATCACAGCCAATAAGTAAAACAATCAGCAGAGCTGGAATGGGAGTTACATTCTTTTCCTTTCAGTTGCACATGTCGCCTGTCATGGGTGTTGCCTTCTGAAAATAGCTTTATTTTGAAGTACAGTGGGTTTAATGGTGGTAAAAAAGCTCTCTTGGCAGCTCTGGGAGACTCAGGAATTCACCCTCTGTGTGAGTGACAGTGTGACTGCATCTCTGGTGTGATCTGGGGAAGGTGGAAGCAGTAAATTTACACCCTTTCCTAGTCATGTCACTGTGAGATCTCTGTGACATTTTGCTGGTTTTCAGTTTGTCAGTTCCTCTCTTATTAAGAACTGTGTTTCCCAAAAGTGATCCCTCACTTTTTCCCTGATAGAGACACAAAACCACGACTTTACCTGTAATGGCATTACATATTCCAACTCCATATCCTGTTTTCACGACGAGAGGCAACATTTCCCTTCCCCTCCCAGGTTTTCTTTTCCCCCACTCCTCCAGCTCCTCAGTTCTCTATATTAGACTGTCAAAAAAGCAGATTGCTTCCTAGCAAGGGCAGGGAGGGGTTTGATACAGTGACCTTTGCAAAAGGGCAGCAGATTTGGGCAGAGGATCCCAGAGTTTTAATGCCTGTGTTGAGGATGTAGGCGGGTTTTGCATCGCTGGTGTTTTGTGACCGCAGGGAAAGAGCAAAGTGGGAGCTCCAGCTGATGAAAAGAAGTGTCATAATGTATATATTGTCCTGTCAAATTTCCTTTGTCAGCTTCTTCAGGCAGAGGCAAGGATCTTTGTGGAAACAGGACTGCAACAAGGCTTTCTTTAAAGTCTGTGCCCCTCTCTAAAGAGACACATTTAATAAGGGCAATCTCAAACCATTTTCTACTCCTCCTCTCCATGCCCAGCTCCTTCGTCTACAGATTCCTGACCTGGAACAAGATTTTCAACTGGATTTTTAAATAAATTCACTAACACATGCTGAAAACCAAATGTGGCAAAATCACTTCCTCATGATGACACTTTTTTTTGTCTTTTTTGCACAGAATTACTTAGTCAGTTTCTCACCAGGTGCTAACACACAGCCTAGTGATTTTTGTTGCTGTATACTCTGATCATTTCAAAGCTGAGTTCTTATTCAGACTAATGACCTTCAAATTATTTTGAGAGCTCCCTGATTTTCTTATTTCCCACATGAATTTGGGGTCCACAGATGATATTCCTGTCCTTATTGTTGTCAGATAAGTATTTATAGTAGTTGATGAAATACAGTCACATTTTTTTACATATTTTCCTTTTCTAATCATTCTTCTACTCTGTTTTGGAACTGATAATATATTCCATTATGCTGTTGGCAGATCATTAAATGTGCACCCTTTGTTTTTTTTTTCCCTTGTAAGGTATTCAAAACCAATGCAACATTTAAACCCCATTAAAATTAATAAATGTTTATAGATCTTTCTGAAATATAAAGTGAATAAGCTCTAGTGTCTTTCTTAAATCCTGATTCATCAGTACAAAATAGAAAAGTGTAAGAATTTTTTCTTCAATATTTTACAGACAGAGTTTTCAATATAAGTGTAATTGTATAAAAAAAGTATTTCCAATTAGTATCTGATCTTTAGGGTAGATAAATAGAAAGCTCAGCATCTCAGAGATGGTGAAAGTAATTTTTCTAATATATTTTGACAAAATATATTTATGATAGTCATATTACTCTTTTTTTTGGGACAGACTGAGAGAAAAATTCAGTCCATCAACAAGGACATTTTTACCTGTATAACTGCTGAATTTTCATTTAATCATTCAGTTAGATCATTTATCTCTGCTTTTGTTTCATGTATCCTCCCAGATCAAATAAAGATGAAGACTTGTGACAGCACCAGGTGAAACAAACAAACTCTCAAAATTCAGGCTGTCCCTTGCCTCAATCCTGATAATGTGGAAACACTAAAAACTTTAACTGTAAAGTCCCCAAGTCCTGCTCAGAAAGCCTCAGTGACCTCCATATTCTTTGTCACCTCCAGTAGCTCTGAATCTGACAATTTCACATTGAATTTTCTGGTTATTTCAAACTTTTCCTTCAGCAGAAATAAATTGCCTTGAAATACTCTCAATTATTTCCAGCATTTCTTGTCACAAAATGAGACTGTAATTGTAAATACTCAGATTTTTTTAGTTTTGTGACAGAATTAAAATAGAAACAGAAGTATTTCTACCGAAAAGTCAATTAAAATAAATGTTTTCAGGATTTGGGGGAGTTCAAGCCATACTGAGGGCTGAACGTGAAATGTTTCTTTGGTCATTTGCTAAGAAAACAGTAGGAAAAAATGGAAATAAAAAGATTTAAAACTTGGATTCTGTTCAGTCATTCTCCAACTCTTGACAAAGCCAGGAGCCTTGGATATTCCTCACATTCTTGTATGAAAATATGCAGTACTTTTTAGAAACAGCGAGACTGGGACTTGATGAAAGTTTGAGTGACTTTCACACCAAGAAAAGACATGCTACTGGGAGCTCCCAGTAACTTCCTGAACTCTACTGCAAAACAGAAAGAAATTGAAAGCATTTTTCATCATCTTTTGAGTCAAGGGTAAGTTTCTATCTGCTTCAGAGTAGAATAAGACTGCATTTGTCACTTGAGGTTCTGACACGTTCTCTTAGAAGAGAAGTAAACTGAATTTTTTTGAGTATCTTTTAACTGCTATATCAAGAATTATTTTAAATAATAAATGCACAATTTTTCCCCTATATTTTTACCTTGATCTTGTCCATGTATGCACTGAATTGCTTGGAGGGGTAATGGCATTTCATGAATGGTCTCAGAGAGAAAATAAATTCTGTGCACCTGACTATTGGAAGGAACATATTGATACAGAATGGTCTTTTGATTATGGTGAGGGGAGTCAGGCATACTGTGATATTTTATGGTCTTTTAAAGTCCTAGGGGGCAGAACTTTTTAACTCCTCCAATGGAGGAGAAGCAACATTGCTTAAGTTTTATAAAGCTGAAGAGAAATAATACCATAGAAAATCAATCCTCACATTTTTCTGGTACTATCTCAATTTTTTATTTTTTTTTCAACTTTCCTGAGTGAAGGATCCAACAGATCTTTGTGGCTCAGTAGGGTGAATGCCCTTTTCTACTCCACAGCCCCTCCATCCACAGACAGGAATGCTCAGACAGCACTTAAGGATTAACATTTTCTCTCCTGCCATGGTTGCACTCCTGCAGTTCTACGATCCCCAGCTGCTGAAAGCAATTACCACTCGTGTCAACTGAAGACTGAGTTAGATTCAGTGCATTCAGAAGGCAAGGATCAGGAATTGAGCTCATAATGAAAGGGACCAGCCACGCTGGTTTTTTTCAACCCAGCTTTGTTCAGATTTCTGATGCTCGAACCCCCGCAGGAGATGTGCTGAGAGCATCAGCATAATTATGCTGTATAAGGTTGTCTTTCATTTCTCAGCCAGAAGTGCAAATCAATGTTGCTGCAGTGCTATAGCGATCTGAAACATGATTTCAGACAGCCAGAATTTCTCTTTAAATAAAGAACAGGTTACAGATAGGACCAACACAGTCCCTCGACTCTGAAAGTAATATTGAAACATGAGAGCAGAACTGTTTAATCTACCCAGTGGAAATACTTTTTTATCAAAAAGTGAGAAACAGAATCTGCCACATTTACATTAAACAGAAGTCTTACGTGAGATAGAAAGATAATATCATGAACAGCAGTAAGTGGGATTTGTCTTTTGGGAAAAAGTGAAACAGCATATCTCACAACCCTCATGTTATAAATAATTCTTCAACTTTGCCCATCACAGTTCTCTTACACAGAATCAGATAGAAATTGCCATTTCATGTATATTTCTTTTCCAAAATTTGTTCAGCATCTTTTGGGATTTGGGCAGAATATTTGCTTCTTTCACTTTGCCTTGAGCACCTTTTCCCATAATACTAGTTCAACAACTTAGAGCATCAAGAAAGATCAGAGACATCATTAATCCAAAGAGTTTTTCTTTCTGCCTTGCTCCTGACTAGGCTTTTGTAAGGCCTCAAAGAAAAAAAAAAAAAAGAAAAAAAAGGAAAGGGAAAAGAAAAAAGAGGATCCTATTACCTCTCTTCATCCCATACCCTGAAAAATTTTATATAGAAAGAATTAAGGCAGGTTTTTTAGGCCATGAATAAAACTAATGGTCAATACAGGATTGAAAAGTTAGATTGAAATGTGCTTTATTATCAGCATAAAAGTGGCACAGTGGCAAAAGTTATCACCAAAATGAAATAAATTTATTTATTTGGGAAGTTTGCACTTTCTGGGCTATAAAATGGTTGGATATAAACACGTTGCTGAATAGTAAATTTTAAACATGCTATTGCAGAAAAATAATAAAGCAAGGACATCTCTTGGTAACATAGAAGGCAATGAGAGAAAGGATTCTTTTTTTTTAAATTTAATTTTGACATACAAGTTATTATTTTAAAAGTAGGAAAAAAATGTGGATACAGCAGAGCCTGGAAAAACAGGCATTTCTAAATGCTAAATTAAGATATTTTGACCATTTACAGTGAAGACAGTGAAGGTATCTACCTGCTGTTCATTCCTCATCACTTGAGCTTGCTAAATTTCCTAATTTCACATGAGGTTGTAAATTTTTTTAAATGTTATCAATGTTTTTAGCTTTTTTGGTTTGCTTTCAGCAATGCAGTGTTCTAACACCATAAGGCACTACCACAAAATCATCAGGCACAGGCAATAACTTGAAAATTCCTCTGTGAAAAACGAGTTTTTGTGGATATTCTGTGTTACTGCAGAGACTTGAAAGACTGATATAGTCCTTTTTTTGTTGTTGTTTTTCTCTTTGATTGCAAATAACCTAACAAAATTTCACTATTACCGTTTTCCACTTATTAAGAAACAGAATTCTATTTAACAGTTGCTCTCCTTGAAATCATTATTTTAAGAAATAATATTAGTAACAAATACAAAAATATTACATGTGCATTTTCATTATCATTCTCTCTGTGCCCTTTCCTTTTATCTTTTTAAGCTGTGAATAGTAATTAGCTTCTGTAGGAATGCCATATGACAAAAGCTTAATGTTATAAATAAGTTTAAAAACTTCACTGCTTTTATTTTACAGATCATCACCATTGATGTTGTTATCAACAGACAAAAAAATCAAAGCACCTGAAACAGGTTCAGGTGACACTGTTTAATAAACATCCTTCAGAAACATTTTAAAGCACAATGTAAAACAGAGTCAGTATCAATTAAAAAAAATTTTAAAAATCCAGAAACTAAAATTCCAGAGCAGACTTCCAAAGGCTGTTGAGAGAATAAGAAACTTTGATTTCCAGTAGAACTGGATATAACCAGAGACTGCATGACTAAAATAAGTGACTACCTAGCTTAGGTATTTTAATTTGTATATCTCATGTATTTTGAATGTTATTATTCCTAATGAAACTTAAAGGATACTGGTTCTCCTTTAAGATTATGATATTTACAGCTAAAAATGTAAATATTTAAATATATATGAAATATATCCTGGAAGCCACTGAGCATGGCAAGAGAATTTCCATTTGCTGTTGATGTTTTGTCGAGGTTTCAGGGTGCAAATGACTCGTTATTAGAAATGGGACAAAACTGATGAAATACTTCAGCAAATACTAGGATTAATAATAATTTTCACCTGTTTGGTTGATTCATTTTTCTTGCATATTCAGGCCAGAAAAGCCTGGTGTGATGGTGGTTCTACCATTCACAACAAATTAAACAAACACCAAACCAAAGAAAGAAAAGCTCTTCACTGCATTTTTCTAATTTTGCTCTCATTTTGCCAATTTGGAAGATGTGAAATTTGGAAGAGGTGGTAGCATTTAAAGGCAAGCAAATAAAATTACAATTAATCTCAGCACTATGAGTATTAACACAAATAAACACATTTGACCTGTGACTTGAATGCTGAATTCAGATTTACATATGTCCAGAAAGACCTTTAATTTTACTTCCAGTGTAACAGAAATATTCAGGACTGCTCAGTGAAGAGTATGAAAAATAAGATTTATTTAATGAATAAAGTTGTATGATGATTTCTTTTTTAGATCAGAGAATTTCCATAGACAAAGCAAACTAAAGGAAGTCTTTTAAACAGAATTTTTTTTTATTCTTGTGAAACCCACAAGCTCTTCACAATATTTTTGGTGTCAAATAGAGAGAAAGAAAAAAAGAAAAGCACTTTTGCAGCCTATTATAAACACTGAAGAAAGGTGCATTTCCTGTCATTTTAGAATCAAAAGTAACATGAAATTTCCTAAAACTGAAAAGTGCTGAAATGCAATCAGTCAGAAAGGTTCTCACAGTAAACATGAAGCAATCTTGGTAGGATTGCAGCCATGCTCCCTGCAAAATCATCTTAGCATATTTTCCAACTAAGACTGTATTTTGCTTTGACAAGGCACTTTACACAGTCTTCTTTTACTGTCTTATCACAAGTCTGCTACAATCTAGAGACAAAATTAACTTTATTTGGTCATGCAGAGAGGAAAAAAAAATCATAGCAGATTTAACTTTGTTCATTTTTTTTCCAATGCAGTCTGCTATTCTACAAAACAGAACATAATGCTTTACAAATATGTTCCAAAATGTCTCAATTACCTGCTGAATGAAGCATAGAGAGACTTTACCTTAATTAATTTGCATCTAAAACAAAAGTCTGCAACTTGATGTTATTGAAATAAAGATGAAGGTCATTATAGATCCCCTCGAATTGATATTAAATTATTTGTGAATTCAGCTTTGAGGATTATAAAGGGAAAAAAAAAAAAAAAAGAAAAAGGAGATCATATCACACTTTCCCTTATGTATTATAGAATGACAGATTATTTGGGGTTGGAAGTGACCTCTGGAGATGATCCAGCCTGTTATAGATAGGTCAAAATTCATAAGAAATTAAAATACCATAAATGGAATAAGTTATTAATGTGGAATCCAAAATGTGAAATATATCTTGTAAATTGTATATGTATGTTTAAATTGGTTGTGTTCAGAGTACACCTTGGCAAGTCTCATGACATCTTGCTCAAGGAAGGTACTAATTAACATAAGAAGTGCAGGCAAGCTCAGGGGAGATGACCTCAGACCCATCAACCTCCTATGATTTCATCTTACCCAACAAGAAGCTTTTTCCATCTGAAAGAAGTAAGAGATAGGATCTGCTGCTCCTCGGACACTGCTGATGAATGGACCTATTGCTCAAGATACCTCATTGTCATCATATAAGGATTTCTCGGAAAGATCATCATATGTTGGGATGAGTTACTGGAAACCATCAACCAGAGCACAAAGAGAATCCTTGGACACATCAACATCTAAATGGACCACTGAGCACTGGACCTGAGTATCATCAAGAATGAAAAGGACAATGGATTTCATAGCCAGGAGCAAGAAAAACAGTATAAAAACTGGACTCAAACACCTCAAAGGTGTGCACTTACCTCTCTGAACTGCTGGTGTTCAGAGCTGTGTATGTGTCACCCAGAGTCAAGAACCTGGGCTTGGCCCTGCTTTCCTTTATAGTGGCTTATTAAGATTGTCAATTTGATTAAAATAAATTTTATTTGTTTTTATATTAATAATTTGGCTCACGCAAATCATTAATTCGATGAAATGGACTTTTCATTTATAAAAGTCCAACCCCCCTGGCCAGGCAGGGTCCCCCGGAGCAGTGGCACAGGAACGTGTCCAGCTGGCCTTGGGCTGTCTCCAGACAGGGACACTGCAGGCCCTCCCTGGGCAGCTGTTGCAGGGCTCTGCCCCTCCATGCACAGAAGCTCTTCCTGCTGCTGGGGTGCAACTTGTGCTGCTTGCTTTGCTGGCCACTGCTGCCCACGCTGTGGCTGCAGCACGGAACAGAGCCTGGCCCCGTCCTGCGGCAGCCCCCGGAGGGGTTTGTGTGCATTGCTGGGAGCCCCTGGGAGCCTTCCCTTGTGCAGCCTGGCCAGGCCCGGCTCCCGCGGGCTCTGCTCAGCACAGAGCTCAGCACACCCCAAAGCCTCTCGGGGGCCTCCCCTGGAGCCTGGCCAGCAGCTCCTGCTCTCTGCTGGCCTCAGGAGCCCAGCAGTGGCCCCGGCCCTGCAGAGGGGCCTCAGCTGGGCAGGGCACGGGGGCAGGATCCCCTCCCTGCCCTGCTGCCCACACCGCACCCCGTGCCCCCGGGTCCCCCTGATTTTTAGAAATCTTTTAGCCTTCTGATGTTTTCATTCTAGTTGCAAGCTTTCCCACACATTTTCTGTAAACACTCAGTTGTTTTGCATTCCTTCGTAGAGGTGGAGAAAGTTGATGGATTGGTAACTTGTCCAGTGTCATTGGAGAGGTGGCCCTTTCACCCTCCAATCCACTGTCACTTTTGTAAAACTATAAGTAGTGGAGTCAGAAAATAAACTTGTCCTTTTTCTCACCTTCAGCTGTTGTGTTCACGCGTGTGTGCTCTCGTGTCCTACAGTGACACCCCCGGGTCCCCCTGGCCCTCCTGGCCCCAGGACACTCTGCCAGCTCCTGGGCACCTTGTGGGCCACCAGCACCCCCAGCCCCTTCCCCCAGAGTGCCCAGCAGGTGCCCCCGGCCTGTGCTGGCCCTGGGGCTCCTTCCTGCCCTTGTGGGAAGGACCTCACTGGCTTTCTCTCCACCCAACGCTCCAGCCTGTCCAGGTCCCTCTGAGGGGCAGCTCAGCCTCCAGGTGGATCAGCCTCTCCCCCAGTTCTGTATCATCGGAAATATGAAAAAACTTTGTCAAAAATCACGTCAATTCAGACTTCTCATATAAATAAAAAAGCCACGCATAATAATGAAAATCAAGGAAGACATTAGACATTGACATATCCTTTATTGTTAAAAAGAGGTGGTTCACACCATCCTCCAGATTGAATCTCTTTGCATAGTGCTGGCACATATTTCCCCTGTCTTTTTCCAGTTGTTCTGGGCTGTCATATCCTTTCACTCAACTACTGAAATTCAGCAGCAAGAAGTTCATACCCAGCTCCCCTTTTTTTTGGTCCTTCCAAGGACTTTCCAAGGACCTTCCAAGGCCTGTGCACATGGGACCAGTGAACAAATGCCAAAGTATTACATATAAGAAACATTTTGAAGAAGCCTGCAGGGATTTATCCTTTTTAAGTAGACACACGGATCGTACCTCCCTTGTCCTGTTTCATGGCCATGCAGCTGCCATGGAAATCCTCATTGCTCAGTGGCTCCAGGGGAAGCTGGGGTGGGAGCTACATGACAGCAGCAAATCTAAGAGGCTAAATATCATCATATGAATGACTTAAATGTGTGTTCTCACTCCTTTTTTTTTTCACTCTGTTTTTTTTTTTTCTTCTAACTTTTTTCCCAGTATTTTATTTTCACTCTTCTAACTTTTTATATCTCCATCTTTTGTGACTAATGAGAGCTTGACTTTTAATTGTTAACAATTTAAAATTCCAAGTCAGATGAGACCTATTTGACAGCATTAATTTAGTGGTTAAGTTAAGGTTTCATTAATGGCCTTTTGCCATACCTGATTGCCTTTTCAGGATCTAATAATTGCTGTAAGAGACAAGAGGGTAGAAATGACAAATAAATGTCCTGAGAAGAAAAGGATAAGAAGCAGACATTAAGATTTTTGCATTCTACAAATGAGGTATAAACTGTGGCATATAAATATATAGTAAAACATATGTGTAAGAGTCCATGATATTTCCCTAGTAAAGACCAGATGTACTATTAGTGAAAATTACTTTTTGTCTTGAGTAAAGGGATATTAAGTGCATATATTTTGGCAAATTTTGTTCACCATTTGGAGCACAAATACCTGCAAACCTAATTGACTCAAAATTAAACATAACAGCCATGCAACAACACCACATTTTCCAAAGCTACATATGCCACAAAATTAGCTATTACAGAATCATTTTATTGGGTGTGAACATGGTCTGCCTATGGAGGAGGAGAGGATATGCTTGAGAATTCAAACAGTTCTTTCAGATTAAGCTAAGAAGTAACTCACTAAATTAATAGTAAGCCAGGCTTTTTATTTCTCAAAAGAAACAGGTCTAATGTTCGTCTATGAAACAAATCTGTACGACTCTTTAAAAGAAAGTGCCACACACTTAAGCACAATGGAGTGGCACCCATGTTCAACCTCGCTGTAGAACACCTTGTAAGTTTCTGCAGCAGATAAGGAGAATTTCCTTCTAAATGACAGAAGATAGAAGGAGAAAATTGTTCCCTGGCAGGGTGGGCAGGCCCTGGCACAGGGTGCCCAGAGCAGCTGTGGCTGCCCCTGGATCCCTGGCAGTGCCCAAGGCCAGGCTGGACATTGGGGCTGGGAGCAGCCTGGGACACTGGGAGGGGTCCCTGACTATGGCAGGAGTGGAAATAGAGGATTTTTAAGATCCCTCCCAACCCAAGATTTCTACGATTCTGTGAATCCTAGATGTGACTAAGGCACTCACCTTTCTGCCCTGCTGAAAACTGGGCACAATCAACATGTTTGAGGTCTAATCTCCTGTGGATGTGTCAAAGAGTGTGGTAGAGCATGTGGGAAACAGGGTTTTTCCTTCTTAATTTTAGACAGAGACATAAATGCCTGCACCACAACACACAGGTGCAGTAATTCTGTGACTGAGACTTACTTTGTGTGAGGTAAAAAGATGTCTGGCATGTGTAGGCACCAGTTTTACAAGACAGACACAGTAATTGCTTGGATTTCTGCAGCTGATCACTAGAAGGTGCCACTATGAGATATCCACCTTACTAAGTCTTTTTATAGAGTCAACAACACAAATTTTTTTTCTGAATCCATATTTGTTGCCATTTTCTGTGTCATAGAACCTGACTTCCTGAGCCATTTCCTCCTCTTGTAGTTTTCTGCCCAATCAGCTAATTGTTATATTCAATCTACTGCCTAATTTCCAAATTATTTATTTCTCTACAGTATCTTCTCTCTCAGAGAGCCTCATGTCATAGGAAAAAACATATTTTTTTTTTCATCCTCTTTAATTCCCCTCAGTGGCTGAGACTGTATTTACTGCTGCTCAAAGAATACCCAATCTGAGTTTAATTTGACAAGACTAAAGCAGAACTAATTCAGTCTTCAAGACCAAGAGATCTCATATAGTCACAGGATTCCAGACTGCAAAATTTTGAGGAAGTGATAACAATTTTTTGTTATTGGTAGGAACAGCTGGTTTATTTTCAAGATACTTTAATTGTTATTCAGTTTATGGCAGCTGTATATACTTTAAAAATGAAAAAACCCAAAAGTTTTATTAAGAACATTCATTTTTTTATGGCTTCCTTTCCTCATAGCAGAAGGAAACATCCAAACAGAAAGAAAAAGCAATAAAAGTCCAGAAAGATAATGTGGACCAGGATTATAATGCCTTGACAATGTTCTAGCAGTGAGCAGATAATAAAACAAACACCCTTCAAAAGACATACAAGGGGACATTTCCTGTTTATGCAAATTAGGATCATGTAAGGAATGATCAAACCACCCTTCCTACAGAGTGCCAATTTGTTAAATGGAACAGATTGAAAATAACAGGGCATTTCACAGAGGCATAGCTTATTCCCAACTAAATGGGATCACAAGCAGTAATTTCAAAATAGCATGTCATACACTTCATCACCCTGGCACATACACCTGTAACCAAGGTACTGGGAGTGTTAGTCCAGTGTGAAACCTCTCAATTTTCCTCCTTCATACAGACAATTTTATATTTCCAGAGGAAAGAGGGTCTTTGTTTCCAAGCACCAGAAAAGTTGTCACATAATTTGGAAAGCTCACAGCACTTTGTAATGATGCCAGTTTTGTAGGAAAAGGAATAAATTGCACCATGTGTTATTTACAAAAAATAATTCCAACTATGCCTGGGTTATTTTCTGAACCAGGTTTATCACCTCAGGAAAATAAAAGAAGTAACTTTGTTTTGCCTGTAAAATTTTTTATAAATTAAAAAGTCCTGAGTCCTCCTCCTCCAGAGAGAAAATTGATGCCTACTCCCTATGTCCTCTGAGTTGTTTGACATGATGAATTTTGATTATTGGGCAAAGATTTGACAAATCAAGCACATACTGATAATATTGATCTTTTTTCAGTGCCTCATTTTTCCTCTTTCTCTTAGCAAAAAAGCTTTTGTTTTTGGTTGCATGTACACCCCTGAGCATAGCAAGAAATCTCTCTGTGTCCACTGCCCAAATCATTGATGGCTTTATGTAAAACTTTCCCCTTTTACACTGACAAGATAAGTCACCCCTTTGTCCTCATCCTGGGGCCAAGTGTTTCTTTTAGAGTTGGGAGGAACTTGCAGCCTGATCACAGGCACATCTTTGGTATCTCAGAGGCTTCCTAACAAATCAGAAGTCTTATCTGGGAAGAAAGCAGAGCCTTATGCAGGGCCATAATAACCTGTGAGCTCTTTCATTTCCTCCTCTACTGATTCTTAAAATTTGCCTTTTCAGGCAATGCCTAACAAGAACAGAAAGGGTTCTAGACTGAGAGAACAAAAATGTGCTGCTAAAAGCTGTGAAACAGCAGAATTTTTGGTCCTTTTGAGGGTCAGTGGGGCCCACATTCAATAAGATGCTCAGAGGAAAGTGTGGGATAGGAATAGTTCCCTTCTGGACTCAAAATCAGATTGTGAAACTAATAGAGAGGCCTCTGTTTGGAGTGGTGCCTTTAGGGGAAGTGTAGAGCACTTGATGAAACTGTTCTCATGAAATCAGTAGAACTAGAGAATTGTGGAAAATCCAGAGTTAGAAGGGAGTCACAGGAATCATTCAGTCCAGCTCTTGGCCCTGCCCAGACACCCCAACAATCCCACCCTGTGCCTGAGGGCATTTCCAAATGCTCACAAAGGTTGAGATGGACATCAAAATCCTTGTTTTGAGCAGTTTGGAGCTGAAGGAATCCAGTTCATCCAATCTCAGATGTCTGAACTGAAGTTATTAGAGTGCACAAATCTGGCAGTAGGATGACTCCAGGCTTTAGTCCTAAACTTAAGCTGAACCAGTGCTCAAAATCTTGCAAGAGGCTTAGGAATGATCCACATAGATGAACAGAAAGGCTTCAAAGACTGCAAATGAGCTCTTTGGGGAATATCTAGGCTGACAAAACCAAGCTGAACTGTCAGGCACAGCACCTGCAGTTCTGGGACTTCAACACCTCAATGATGATGGTGCCTGCTGGTGTTGTGTGTGCTCCTGGGGAGTCCCAATCCCCCCTTTAGAAGCAGCTGAGATTTCTTCTCCTTTGGTGTCTCCACAACGTGATTCCAGCTGACACAGCTGAAACTGTGTTTGCTCTGGCTCAGGATCACCACATCGGGTTTTATAAAGCATTGCCACAGAACACAAGACTTAAAAGGCTGCTCTCAAGACAACCCCCCCATCTAAAACCTCCCGGTTCTCACAGCAGAGATTGAATTGTTTGGTCAGCATCTTTGTACCTTGCTTTTCTTAATGTGGGGAAAGCTAATGCCAAGGCCCAAGAGTAAGTTTAGGGGGACAGAAAAGGAAAAATAAAGGATCAGTAATAACCCATTTATCTTTCACCAAGGGGCATAAGGACTTCTGAAAAGTAGGGCAGCCGTAGAGATAGAATAAGAAGAGGAGAGCAGAAGCTTAAATTGAAGATGTAGACGCAGGAGAAAGCTGCAAGAGCAGTTTAAGGGCTCTCAGTAACTTACAGGCAGAGAGATGTACACAACTTATGGCCTCTCATGTTGCATGAGAGCCACTTCAGCCTGTCACAGGGTGTTTGGATGAATATTTCTGTGGTATGGACTGGAAGGCAGAGCTGTCTTTTGACCAAAGTGTCAAGCAAGCTGTAAAGCAGCATCTCCACCAAGCACTTGATGAGCTTCTGGAGCAAAGCTGTTGATTGAATGTAAGAAACTTAAAAATAATAATTGTCCTGTTAAGATCACTGAAGGATTCTGCCCACTCTGGCAGTATAAAGAAGCTATAATCACCAAAGCCCACCCCTAGACCAATGTTCCTCCTGTTAAACCAGCTGTCAGGAACTTGAAATAAGCTAAAGGTGGTACCATCTCCAAATGTCTCTGGTCTAAGGAGGAGTAAACAAGGCTGGGTCAGGCGGGTAGAGGCCATAGCTCAAATTTTAACATTATTGTTCCACAGATGTATTGATCACCTTTCTACTGTGGTGCCTCTTTCTCTCTTCCTTTCCATCCCCCTCCCCTCTCCTTTCTCCTTCTATCCCTCTCTCTGCCTCACATTTGCTGTTAAATAAAATCTGTATAACTGACTTCAGCATATGGTCTCGTTTGCACTTTAATTCAGGCAGAGGCATCTCTCTCTAATAATCAGATCTTAACACTGAATGCTTTCCAAAAATGAACACTGCACTCAGTACTAAGGGCCAAAACACTTCAGTGTAAATGGAAGCAGTGAGGGGACTGGTTTGAAGGTGTGTTATGCTCTGAAACAAAACTCATTATTAGAAACAGACAGATAAGATTGATGCTATTTCAAAGTAATTTTTTGGGGTTGTTGTTGAGATATACAAAATTGATTTCCTCACTTAATTCATCTGTTATTCACTGCATCCTTGGGAACATGGGTTTAAGTCATGGGAGTGCATCTTGACCTTTTGTCTGTCTCACATGACTCCTCCAACAGAAAAGTCCAGCCTCGTGCAAAATGGGTGTGCATCAAGGTTAAAAAAAAAATAAAAATCTAGAAGATGAAATTTCAGGCCTTCTAAATTGAGAAGATTGTAGAGATGGGGGAGAAAAGCTCTGCTATCTCTGAGGAACAGGAGCTTTTGTGAGTTTTGATCTAAGCAATTTCCCTCATTCAAATTAGATTTTTGTGGGCATGTGATGTACAGAGGATTCCTGATGTGCTCGAGTCTGTTTAGCTTTCTGTCTGCAAGTGAAGTGCATGATGAACTGCCTTGGATTACTGTGAAAAGAGATAAAACTTTATTACCTTACATCTAAAGTTAGTTAGCAAAGCCTGTCATTTCAAACAGAGAGGAAGGCTGGAGTTAATGAGCTGCTTCAGCCTGATGGGCTCCTTAGAAAGAAGCTGTGTTTTCACAAAGTGAGGAAAAAACTATCACAGGATCTGTGAGAGGCCCCATAATTAATAAGGCACAAGAGCACAGTGCTGCTTAATGTAACATAACAATTCTGAACTGTAGACATTGTCAGCGTGGGCTTTCATTTGCAAAGAGTCACTCACTGCCCATGGAAAATCAGGAATTACCAGTCTCATCAGGACCCAAAATGGTGCACACATGGAATTGCTTCATTATTATGCAGTTAGGAAAGTAATGCTGTTACTGTTTGTTGCTCTGCTCTGCCCTTTCAATTACTTTAAGATTAATTACGTTGACGCATCTGGTTTTTTATACCGAGTTGCAACGAGACTCTTACAGCACTCAGCCAAATATTCAGCTCAAAACTAAGGCTTAAAGGCATCCTAAATGTTGGAATTATTTGAAACTATAGTCAGCACACTCTGAGCAAGCAGGAGAGGAGGCATGCTTGTTTGAGAGGCAGTTTTTAAACAGCAAGAGCTTTATTTGCTCTTTTATTTCATCATACATGCTGATGCCTGCACCCAGTTGCTTCAGCAGGCTGAGCAGTTACTCGGAGAATAACAGATTTCCTGAAGGAAAGAAGCAGCATATTAAAACCATTAATTAAAGAGATGTTGTATTCATGTCTGGGAATAACAACCTTTTTCATTACACTTATGTGAAATAGAGTCATAATGGCAGAGCACGGGCTGGAATGCTTAAAGATGCAAAACCCTTATTGTTTCACCATTTCTGTTCCCCTCCATCACACACCTGGTCCTGCTCACTGCAGCACCAGCTTGAAGCAGGAAGAGGTGAATATATAAAGAGGTAACACTTCAGCTTCTAAATAGGCAACTCTAAACAGCTAATTCCGAAGAAATAACACCAGCTTTAATTTTGAATTGTTTGTTCAGACTCATTCAAAAATTATTTTAGCCTCAGGTGTGTCTGAGAAGATGGAAGGCCTGGAATGTTTCAGGAAATGGCTTGAACAAAAAGTTAAAATAATGTCAAAAATGCTGTGATTTTTTTTTTTTTTTTTTTTTTTTTTTGGAAACACGAGCAAGGACAGTTTGAAATATGCATACACATTAAGTAATATATTTGAGATTTAAAGACCACATCCACTCATGGAGATATTACCTGAATAAAAGTCTGAGAAAAAGCAATTTTAAAACCAGCCAAGCAAAAGATATGTTTTAATCCTTTCATAAGGCATAGGAGAGGGTATGATAACAAGATTGTTCCCTTCCTAATGCTAATCTTAAATTTTCCAAACACTCTTCCCATTTCTGTAAGTAAATGGGAAACAAATGAACAAATGTATTACACTGAGGCAAAAAGCCTCTCATGCAGGAGGTGTTAAGAAAAGTAGCTCACTGGAAAAGTGATAAAATCTTATGACAGACTACCTATTTTATTGATAGCTGGTGATTTAACATTAAAAAACGTGAATTTAGGCTTAGAAAACTTCAACACTTTACTATGAAATGTCATATTTATGTCCTTATCTCCTGCATTTTCTCTTCAGCCCAGAACCTGGTGCAGAGCCTTGCAAAACCCTGTGGTTTTGGCACAGCCCTTCCATTCTGAAACATCTGCTAGTAGAATCATAAATATCTCATTATGATCCTGTAGCAGTTAGAAGATGCTTTGTGTGTGTCACAGGGAATCATAAACTGATTAGCTGAATTTTAGTAATTGTTGATGGCAATTTTCATCTTCTTCTTATCTTGAACTGACTGAGAAGTGAAAAACAACAACAAAAAACAAAAAACAAAAGACTAAAACAACCCCCCCCCAAATAACCAAACCAAAACAAACAAAAAAACCCCCCAAAACACAAAGAAACCAAAACAAATTGCCTGAATCCATTGTTTCCTGAATGTCTTTACTTCCCACAAATTATTTGTAAAAAAAGTTTCCCTATCAGCAATAATAAATCTAAATTCAGGCTCAAAGTCTGAGAAAGAGATCTGAATAAGACACCTGGACTCAAAGGTAAAATTCTCAGGCCTTGTGTTCAAATGAACATAAACTTTCCACTGCTGAATTCTGAAGAGTAATTTCTGATTCCATGAACAATTGGCTTCAGACAAATATATAAATCTGAGCAGTTTGATATTTATTGATCTGAAAAATTTAGGCAGCCATTAAATATTTCCTTCCCTGAGCTGTTTCCTGACATTCAAAAATTTTTCTGTTGAACAAAAATTTTAAAATTCAATAGAAGAAAAAGTTTATTCAAAATACCTTAATTATTCTAGTGAAAAGAAAGTTCACTGCAAAGAAAAGCTTCATGTGCTTTGATGGTCTGCTGGTAGAATTCAATGCTGACAAACCTTAAAGCCCATGCAGATGGAATTGTTGTTAGAAAGGTTTGGAGAATATTTAATACATAGTGAATTTTCAAATAAACTGAAATTTATTATACAAAGTCCTTGGGAATAATAATGTTTAATAGCAGCAGTGTTATATTACTCCATTATTCTGGATAGCAGCATCAATGAAATTTATAAGCATCTTTACTTTAATAAAATGCATAGATAAAAAACTTAACTGAAGAATTTAAAAGTGTAGGGAATTACTGTTATTTATTTTGTTGCAATGGAAAGCTTCCTGTCCACCTTCTGTCAACTCCCATATTCCTCGAGTTCCTTTTCCCCTTCACCACATTCTACAACACCTTTTGTTCTGGAACCTCAATAAAGATACATCAAACTCATGCATTTTATATTCCATGGTTTGCTTTAAAATCTTAACCATTTAAAAATAATTTTTGGGAAAAGTGAACCTTGTGGATATTTCAAAAGTGGGGGAAATCAGTATTGGAATAAAATGTAAAAGAGTTGCACTAGAAAACACCTTTCCTGAGGGAAAAAAAATATTAAAGTTTCATCCTTAAAGAACTTAATTAGTCTCTAATTCCAAATTTTTCTTATTAGCTATGACCCACAATTTCAAAACATTTTTTACTTATATAAACTGCAGCTTACATGATTGCATTTTCTCCTGAAACTATAACTGAAGTTAAAATTTCAGAATAAAGGATTTTAGTTCAATCAGTTTTACTATTCATCACTAATAGTAATATACAAATACTTTATGGCTTTTCACACAAGTAAGACGTAAACAGGGAAAATCAACTTTTATTAGAAAAGTGTAGAATTTAAGGTATGGAATCTGGCCTTGGGCACTGCCAGGGATCCAGGGGCAGCCACAGCTGCTCTGGGCACCCTGTGCCAGGGCCTGCCCACCCTGCCAGGGAACAATTCCTGCCCAAGATCCCATCTAAGCCACCAGCAGGCCCAAATTCTCCTCCCAGGGCTGCTCATCCCCAGCCTGGATCCATCCCAGAGGTTGCCCTGACCCAGGGCAGCACCTTGCACTTTATCTTGGAAGTTTTGAGAGGTCCAGTGATGAAAAATGGGCACATTTTGTTCTGTGCAGAACAAAAACAGGAAACAATCTCAGCTGGCAAGGTTTTAAGTGCAAGAAATTGGGCTTTTAAATTCTAGGCAAAGCCAAAGCGGCTCATTCACAAAATTAAGGATGTGATCAACACTCTTCTTTTTGCTGCTCGTAAGATGAAAAACACAAAACTTAATTTCTTCCAGCTGTGATTATCAAAGTTGCTACCTCATAGAGGCTTGAAAGTTTGGAGTGAGTACACAGAATAAACAGTTAAAAAGCCTTTTCTCCTTACCTCACTCAGGAAATCATTTTATGTCCTAGACACAGCTTCACGCTCTTGTGAAAAAAAAAACCAACAAAAACCACTGAATTTGAATTTGCCACTGTCAGTCACTCAGACCCACACTCATGTAAATTTTAGTCCCCATTTTGTTCTGTTCCCTTCACTCAGAGTTTAAGGACCCAATCTCCTTTTAGTGTTATACTATGGATTAAGATCTGGAAGGGGAAGAAAACAGAACTGCGAAATTGATGTGAACGGACTCCTCTTTCTCTTTGAAGTTCTTACTCTTTATTATGATTTAAAAATTGACTAAGTTGTCACATCTTTCTGAGAGGGTTTGAACCATGGGAAAACTCTCCTGTCTTTCTTCTCACTATCACTACTGTGGCATAAGTGGAGGCAGCAATTTCCACTAGGTACTTGTGTAAAAATGAGATGAAATATCCGTTTTGTTTTATTGTTTGAAATCCTGTGCACACAGAGGTACCACAGGGCTTTTATATATTTTTTTATTATTATTATTTTTTTATTTGAACAGAATCTGATCTCTTCAGATATTACCCAGGATTTTTTCTGTGCTATAAAGTTTAGCAGTTGCTGCAGGCAAATCCCAGGTGTGGGATCACCAATACCACATGCAGTATTATCATGTATGATGTGCTGATAATCACAAGCTCCATTGGGGTGTTTTGTTCAGCTTGTCTCTGTTTTCATGAACAGGTTTTTGGGTGCAGTACAACTCAAGCAGAGCAAGTGTGGGGATCACCCCAGCTGTGCACTTGATTGTGGTTAAAAAATGCTCAGGTGCTTAACACGGGCAATAGAATTAACAAAATGACACAAAGATTAAGTGAAGTTTAAAGGATATAAAACTGGATTGAGGTGCATTGTATTTCCCTGGCTAAATTACACACAGTTAAAATGCTGGGATTTTTCTTAATCAGCAATCAAACCCCCTCAAACCTCAAAGACTAAAGAACCCTGTTTGACCAGGAGCAGACACAGATTTTAATACACTCAGCTGCAGTCTGAGGTAAGGAAAAGGAGACAGCTTGTTGCTCATTTCTGGGATAATAGGAAAGTACTTAAAACATTTAGGAGGCAAAGCATCTTTCAAGGAGTTTGCCTTGTTTTTTGTGTCTAGTTCTCCATATGGCTCTGATGGTAATAAATGCTCTTTACTTACAAATGTCTTATTGAAGCACTGTAAAATAAAATACTTTATCCCTGGCTTGTCTTGGCAGATTGAGATCAGAGAGACTGGAAAAGACAATTTCTTTTTTTTCACAGCTTCATTTCTAGGTGAGTCAAGATGTTGTGGTGTACCTTTGATAAAGATCACTTGTGAGATCAAGAAGTGCTGCTTAGATAAAGATGAAGAATCAGAACAGCTTCAGCAGCTGTTAAAAACCATGAAAACTTTTGCAATGCAATTCATCACTGCAGTTATCATCACATCTGGGCATAGAGTAGGAAAATATTGGAGCTGCAAGTAAAATGGAAAAGTTGCTAACCAGGCATGTCTTCAGGGATAGGTTTGAAAACACAGACATACAAATATTCAACTATCTGAAATTGCAGTGTGTCAGGATTTGAGGGGGAAAATGTGAAGATAAAGCACATTTGCCAATGTACAAGCAAATAAAAGCTTTTAATTTTCAGATCATGAGTGCCTCGTTTGTTACTTGATCAATAGAGGCTCATTAAAAAATTGCAATATTCAGTATTTAGGAACAATATAAGTATGGTTTGTGCAAGTGTGTTCAAGCATTGTCACCCAAAAATATCCTAAACACATGGCACCACCAAAGACTTTCTTTCATCCAGTCATGCTGAGGTCACAGAGTCATATCTTCACATCATGTTTTTAAGTATCCAGAAAGGGAAGGAAAAATAGAAGAAATATTCGAGA
Organism: Lanius collurio; assembly: GCA_020086605.1. Lineage (NCBI taxonomy): Eukaryota > Metazoa > Chordata > Aves > Passeriformes > Laniidae > Lanius > Lanius collurio. The sequence continues at coordinate 2,340,434 of JACBWW010000065.1, read as the reverse complement.
TGTTGCAAAAAAAAATGTGGTTTTAGAGGGCATTAGGGTGTTATGTTAAGTCATAATTTATGTTTCTAAACTTACAACTGAGTAAGAATCTTGACTTGAAGGATGTCAGCATTTCAATTGAGATCTCATCCCCCTTTGGTCCCACCTCAGAGAGTATCTTTTCTGGATAAATTTAACAGAATGAGCTCACCTAAAGGATCAAGACAGTTTCCCATTTTCCCAATTCTTTTCCCAGACAAGGAAGAATGTTTCTTTATTATAGATATGGCTGCAGAATCATTGAGATATAATTACACCACAGAGGTTACAAGAGTGAATGTTGCCCAAAAAGTATTTCATCCAAGTCAAGGTTGATTGGAAATTGCAGTTTAATACCTAAAAAGGAAGAGCAGCCTGGAGGTTGTTGTAACCATTTTTGTGGATATATATGCACCTTATCTAATAAAAGATAATTATCTCTGAATACATTATCTTTAAAATTACAAGAAAAAGGATTAATTTAACAATGCACCAGACAACATGACTTTGACAAAGTTTCATTGCAGCCAAATCTTAGCATTTTACAGTGACATTGTGAAACAAGGAGTAGGACTTCTCTAAACTTTCCTGCTTGGAATCCCCAAGGTGCTGTAGCAACTTCTGCATTTGAATATACAGAAAAATGAGCACCAATAATAGCATGTTTGCCTGTATTTTCAATAGCCATATTTTAAACAACTAGTAATAAAGTGACTAAAAATCTTTTATACTTTTATACTATAAAATAAACTTTTAAACTTGTAATATTAAAGTTTAAGGTTAAATGTACATCAATATTATATTTCAGTTATTATGCAGATGTTTACAAAAAAAAATGTGTCTTAGCTATAAATGATCTGCTTTAGCCTCCTTGACCTAGACAATATTAAAAATACCATTAAATTATTTTCTTTGATTATTAAAGTTTTAATTTACTTTTTGTAGTTTTATTTATTCAACTCACAATTGCCTGTCAGTTTACACAGAACACATGATTTCCTGTGCAGCAGAATCAGCTCTAAAAAGGAGCTACATACATCTGGAGGAAGGATTTAACTCCAGTCCCCACTCCATCTTTGTCTTTTAAAGGAAGAAATTAATTAATTAATTAATTAGGAATTAACTTGCATAGACACTTCATTTTGAATTGACCGAAATTAACTGATCTTTTTTTTTTTTTTTTAGGTTTTGGGAATTTTTGGCAATCCCTGTGTTCTCCCTTCTCACTTCTTTGCAGGGAAGAAGAAGTTGAGTTGTGCACATTCTTGTTGTGCAAGTTTTTCTCTCTCATTGTCATTTCCCAAGGGAAGGGTAAAAGAAGAATGAAATAATAAAGGTATACACATTCTGAAACTGCACAAACAAATTTTGCTCCATGAGAGATAGCTGGACTGAAAGCTTGCCTTCTAAAGATTTCAGAAGTTGTGTATAAACTTTCATAAAAGGAAGGAAGGAAAGAAAAGAAAAGAAAAGAAAAGAAAAGAAAAGAAAAGAAAAGAAAAGAAAAGAAAAGAAAAGAAAAGAAAAGAAAAGAAAAGAAAGGAAAAGAAAAGAAAAGAAAGAAATAGTTATTTCCCAAAACTTCTCATCTAGACTACATGACCTCAAATGCTCTCTTCCTAAAACACCATCCAGACATGCATATCCTTTTTCCATAGGCTTTTCCTCAAATTTTCCTTACATCCTTACAGTGTGGGATGGCTTTCCAGGTTCAACAAAGCTGTCAACAAAGCTCCACCACAATTTCCTCAAACAGGAGCCTTGTAGTTAACTAAAAATGACACTAAACTGCCTCCCTTAAGGAACCATTAAACAACCAAAACTGTCCTCTTTCTAAAGACTGAGAAATTATGAGATTGTAGAAGTTTGGTGTCAAGTAGCTAGAGAAGTGTGGTTTTGGGAAGATTCCCTTTCTGGTACCCACAGGAGGTTTATTTTGGGGGATGCAGCAAATAATTTAAACAGAAGTAAAATATGCTATCGTATTATGGGATATGCCTTCTCCCCTTTTAAAAAGGCATCAAAGTTCAGTGCAAGAACATTTCTTCAAACCCTCCTTTACCTTCCAGTGAACAGGAGGTAAAAGTAAGGAGAGACTGCATTGAAAAATCAGTGGAGTCATAAATAGTGAAAATGATCTCAGAAGTTTCAACACACTCTGATCTCTTTCCTGCTTGATGCAAGGATGTTAATTTAAATCTTGCTTGGAAACTTTATACCCTTACTGTTCTTTACTTTTGTAATAAAATTATGGTTATTGAATTGTAAAATGCTGCACTGCAGATATGGGAACTATTAATCTAATTTTATTGTTAGAAACCTGCTCTTTGGTTTTTCCATTACCTTATATTTTGTAGATTTCTATAGTTATGCAAACCTTTCACACAGCCAAAAATTTCCTATTGATTTTACAATAGCTTCTCTTTGTAGAAGAATCCATCAAGCAAACAAATAAGTAAAGTAGCTCAGTTGTGAAAGTACAGAAACACTGGAGCAAGTAGAAAAAGACTTTTGCTCTGAAGTATAAAATAAGCAGTCACTTCCCAAAATTTGGCCTTCTTTTCTCTTTTGTTCATGTTCTTCTCTTTCCCATTTTTTTTAACAAAATATTAACTAAAATGTAACAAGCGTTTGCATGTATATCCAATCTTTTATTTCCATACAGAGTGCTATTTTCTCTCTTTCTATGCTTGTTTGGATCTCAGCTACAGGAGGAAAATCCAGTGAGGTTATAGAGAAAGTTTTCACAAAATATTTGATTTCAAGCATAGACCCTTGAGTTGGTTTTGGTTTCACTTTCATTGAAAGGCACCTGTGTTCAGTCTCATGCACAGAACCCAAAAAGCACCACGAGGCTCTTTTGGAGAGTCCAAATCCTTGTCTGACTCTGTGGAGACCATTTCCATCACCCATTCTCCTTATCAATGATCTCCTTATCAATGATCTGCTTATCAAGTTCAATGCCAGTTTTTCCTTCAGAATATGGACTTGTGATTCCAAACACACAAACATTGTTATTGCCTCAGGTTATGGCCAGGAATCTTGATATTCAATAATGTGTAGCTCTCCCAAGGGATCCCATGTGGTCTCACCACTATTTAAAGGCCAATTTTCTAAAAAAAATGAGCTTTACAGAGGGTAAAAAAAAAAAAAAAAAAAAAGGAAACAATAGAAGGGAATAATGAAAATTATGGTTTATTAAGTAATACATGGATAAAACTAAAATCTAGACTGATTTGCTTGATCCAGTGATTCAATCAATATGGCTTTTAATTATTAGGAGTATGTAAAGGAAGCTAAGCTGGCATGGAAAGAGAGCTTGCAGTCACAAATTTGTTTGCACTGCTCTCAGTGTGCTGGGCACATTCACCCAGCACTGGGACTCATGACAAAATCCAGACAGTGATCCTTGCTCTCAAAAATCCTGGCACCTATCCCTTAAATCTAAACGGGCTGGAAATAAACAATATTAGGGATTATAATGCCTATGAAAAAAACATTCCTAAGGTTAGGGCTGTATTTCATTTTGAAGCAAGTTCTCACTGTTTAAATATGTGTTTTTGTTTTTCACTCCCTGGGTGTGAATCTCCTTATTTGTATTTTGTAATTAAATGTCAGGCTCTCGAGCTCTATTTGCCTGTTTACACAGGTGGAACACTGTGGGCTAACAGGAAATCTCTTCAGGGATTTCTGCTCTTCTTCTGTAAATACAGGGCACAAAATTTATTAATCTCTCTGCTTATAAATGACCCCTCATTTACTCAGCAGATTAATTAATGACAGTTTGGAACAAAACAGCATTTCTGATAATGTTCTGCTCTCCTATGCATTGTATGCTGTGCTGTAACATCTTGCTGCATTTTATCTATAATTTTCTAAGGTTGCCAAAAGTTTATATTCAACCCTTATCAGTCTGATCTCCAATATTTCTGTACAAGAAGAAATATTTGTTCAAAATACGTATACAAACCCTTGGCATTTTCAAAATCAGAAGGAATGAAGGAGATTAACACTTTTCATTCCAGTGGAATGAAGTACAACCTAAATTCCTGGAGGATAAGGTAATATAAAGTCAAACAAATTGATTTTGAGGTTAGTTTCTGAATGACTAAATATATTAACCCTCAATTAATCTCAGCACTTTTCTTGCTAATAAGCAGAAATTACTCCATATTTATTTCTTTTCATCAGATAATGGTTTATAAATAAAATATTTTAAAAAATAATCTTTTGAAATATCTTGATGCTCCAAGGTTCTTTACGAGGCATAATCATTGCAAATGTGCTTTCAAGCCAAAATACCTACAATAAGCTAATAAAAACCTATCAGTTTTAAATCAATTTTGTCATCCTATTGGTGCTTCAGAAGAGTTCTCCAAGTAGCAGGACACTAAAATTCTATAAGTCTGGTTATGGAAAATTGTTCGCAGGCTCTAATTTTTCTTAACTGTTGATTACAGGAAAGATTTAACCAATTGCAATGTCAAAATTATGTGACATTTTAATAAAAACAAAACCAAGATATAACCTATCAACATCTTTCTAAAATTTAGTAGCAATATCTAGAGGTCTAGCTGTAATTCTGAGGAGAAGATGCAGTATTGCTCAGGACTATAGACCAAATATTTGGGACAACATTTCCTTCTACAATGCATCAAAGTGTGTTGGGATTTTTTTTTCCTTAGTTTTGAGACTTTTTCTGTGTTTCGCTGTTGAGTTTCCATTACACAGGCACATACAAGGAGCTCTGGATAGGGAGTTTAAGTTTTCTGGAATTTCAAAGTGAAATTGATATTTTTTTTTCTTTCATCTTCACATAAATTTCAATCCCATCAATCTTTTGGAAATACATGTGAGAATAGAGGGGATTTAAGACAGCTTAAGTTTTACACTACACCAGATATTCACTTTTTCTTCAAACATCCTTCCCCAGAATTCTTGTTATGGCTGATGTTAAAAACACAAAACACCATTATCAATAGCACCTGTGATAATGGCAGCCTTGTGGATCCTCTGCCCGAGTTTCCAAATGAAAGTTTTTTTTTTTTTTTATTAAAACTTTCTGTTTAATAAGAACTTCAATAATACAGGTCACAGATGAAGAGAAACCAAAGTAATATGTAATTCCATTCACCTCAGCTTTGTTGGCCAATCTGATCAAACTAAAGGGCCCTCAATATTCCAAAAAAAACCTGTGAAAAAATCTCATAAACTAGGGAATCTTGAGAGTATTCTTGCATCTTAGGTGCTAGACACAAGAATTTATAAGACACCACATAAAAGGATAAAGCAGAAAAGCTGAAATTTTGGTCCCCTTGGACTCAGTTTGAGCCTTACTGTGGATTTACAGTGTGTTCAAATTCACTGCTGATTATCACAGACTTCTTTGGAAAAAGGTGACCCAGAAAGTTTGTGTTCAGTCACATTTTACCCTGTAAGGAGTAAGTAAGAAATATCAGACTCTGGCACAGAAAAAATTGCAAAGAGTTTTGTCCCATTTTTGCTGAAAAGCCCTCAACTGATTTGCACGGCAGAGATAAAATTAATGTGCTTCAAGTCCCATCCAACCTGGCCTTGGATACTTCCAGGGATCCAGGGGCAGCCACAGCTTCTCTGGGCAACCTGGGAAGCCCCAACATCAAGGTGCCATCCCCAGCAAATGTCAAAATACTGATTTTACACACAACATTGGCCATTTTTTACAGTTACAGCTTCAGACGAGCTGGAAGAGGTTGTCAAACGTCAAGCTTTGTGTAGCCCGTGAGGTAAGGCTTCTGAAACACCAACAATTAGCTCAGTTTGTCCATCTCATTTAAAGTCCTGATCTTGGCTTGCAATGGCTGATGTGAGTCAATACTTTGACAGCGGGATGGCATTTGTTCAATTCGAATGACACCCATCACGCTGACTTTTGTTCTAAAGCTCTGAGAGGTTAATTGAATGGATATGAAGGATAAGCCAGTCTAAAATTGCCTCTGCTCTGACTCAGAAGTACTAAGCCTTTGGACTTAATTTAAGACTCCTCTCTTTTGTGCATTAGACTGAATCATGTAGGAAGTTTAAAGGAGGAAACGTTAATAACAGACAACTTAATTTTAAAAATTTGCATATGGTAGGGAGTTTCAGCACAGCGGAGTTTAATGGTATTTGCAATTATTGATGAGACTCAGGTGTTTCCCAACTAATATAACAATTCTTGCTACGCTGGAGCGTTGGGTGGAGAGAAAGCCAGTGAGGTCCTTCCCACAAGGGCAGGAAGGAGCCCCAGGGCCAGCACAGGCCGGGGGCACCT
>JACBWW010000065.1:2316795-2333734 GCA_020086605.1 Lanius collurio | reverse complement strand
AAGACTTATAACAGCACAAAATTCTTCAGGCTTGCAGTTTTGACATAATCAATCTTATTTCCAATGGGTGTGATCATGCCATACTCAAAATTCTGTTGCTTTTAAAAAAGCAATATCTATTCCATATTACATATGGCTTTGAGGTGTTTGACAGATTGAAGGATACTGAGGGTCCATATTGTTGTACTGAAAAAAAGGGAAATATTTTTTTTTTTTGATGTATCATAATTTTTTCATTCTTGTTCTGATTATTTCTTTTTAATTGGGAGAGACAGCTCCAAAATTTGTAACTCTCTGCTGAGCCTTATGCCCATTAATTCAAATCAATTTGAAACTCCATAGTTCTATAGATGGAGGGCACAACATGTTTTGTCTTACTTCCTGGCAAATTAACTTTTGCATTATTCAATTGTATTTTTTTTCCTTGTGTTATCTTCCAGTCCACAATAATAGAATATGTTGCATTTGCTTTTGGATATGCAAAGGACTTAAAAAAATCTTCAGACTTCATCAGAATCAGATCATTACCCATTAGCTGAACCTATTTCCTCAGAAATCTGTATCTGAAATACACCGTGGCCCTTGAGAAGAATCTTCTTCCTGTTTGCAAAGTGCAAATATTAAACTTCAAATTGCTCACCCTGTAGACAGAACATGCCCTGCCAACCTGCTGGAGGCACCATTTTTCAACACATGAGGTTGGTTATTAACCTTGGCTGTGATTGGGGGCATTTAGGAGGATGAGAGGAAATATTGCTGCCCTTTACTTTACAGGAAACTAAGTCTAGTTGTAAACACAATTATGCATAGGCCACATCTATTATTTTTTTTCCCTATCAGATTGTTAACTTGAATGGATGATGAAAACACTCTTCCATCTCATTAGTGAGTTGTGTCCACCAGTACCCCAAAATATTTTCTTTGGGGAGGCAGTTGTCTTAACATAACTCCTCACCCTGCTTTCAGCTGCCAGCAATGTTGAAATAATGCTGAACGTCAGATAAGAAGCCCCAAAGAGCACAAAATATTCTCTCAGTCTGAAAGGAAAATTAATTCTTAATTCTAAATTCCTAGTTTCTTCAGGGTTTTTTTTGCCTTGCTACACCTATTAAGTTTTCACAGCTGTTGCAGATGTATGGAAGGGAAGGGCTGTGCTAGCCATTGTTTTAACTTGTGTGCATCTAATTCAAATCACAAATAAAAATAAAAATAAAACACCAAAAACAACAACAACAAAAGAAAACCACAACAACAACCAAAAAAACCCACATGTTCTTTAAATTCTCTTTGTGGCAAAATAAGTTATAGTGAGACTCTCAGCATCAGGTTTTCGTTGCAGTTTTGGAAGCAATAGCATGACTTCGGACACAGAACCTGTTGGTAAAAGTAGGAAAAAACCCCTCTGCCAGAGTAGCTGCAAAAAAATAAATATAAATAAATAATCTTGTTAAAGATAATATTTTCTCATTTAAACTTACCTTTCACTTTTGAGGTTTTAAGAAAAGTTAATCAGATATTTGGAACCAAATCAGTTCTCCCCAAATATTAAATAGAAATAGGGCAAAGTTCTAGCCAATATTCTTTAGCATCCTCTTCAACATCTCTATAATTTAGACTCAGGCAGTGCTGGTTTGGGATAGAATCAAATAGCAATTAAATGCTAAAAAAGAAAGGATTTGGTTAATGAGGCAGTTGTGCTCCTTCCTGTAGAGTGAAGAGATTCATGTTCTGCAGAGAGACAGAAAGGGGGTTGTTCCTCATTTTGTCTGGGTACACTTTCCCCACCTCCTTTCTCTGCACTCAGTGGAAGGGATGCTCTGCCATTGAACATGTTCTGGAGAGCCCTGCACTGTCCTGCACCACTGCACCAAAACCTCCACAAGCCTCTGGGTGAACACAGAAGTTTCAGTTTTGTCATCACCTACTTGGATGAACTTTTCCTACCATCCAAAGGCGCATCCTGCAGCACCACATCTGCCTTTGAATTTCCTCGGGGGATCTCAATAACCATTTCTTCAGAGAGCTGAACATCTAGCAGCCTTTAGATGAAGGATTTTCATGATTCACATCCTCAAAGAATTCCCCAGGCCATTTTCTCCCTGTCTAGATGGGAAACCAATGAGTTGGAAATTATGTGAGCACACCTAATTTTCAAACATTTCAACCTTGTGCTTTTTATTGCTCCAGTAATAATTTGAAGGAATTCATCATCCTTTCTCAGATCAAGATTTCTGGGCACGCTTCACAATCAAACTGCTCTAATCCTTCAAGCTAACCTTTCAAGCTATGTATTAAAGTTGATTACATTTTGTGTCACATCAAGAAAATTAATTTGGTCAAGATAAGAACCTCTTGAATCTTTTTTCATTGCTTTCCTGGACCCAGAGCTGAAATGTTGCAAGGGGAGAGGGGACCAAGGCTGAGTAATACACTTGTTAAAGTGTCTGCTTCTTGTCACACAAATCTTTCCTAATGGCAGTTCACTATTTCTTCCTGTTTACCAAGAAAGGTAGGCTATGCTAAAGCTGAACGACACTGAGGATGGCCAGGAGGGAAGTCTGAGTGGAATGCTTAAAATATCTAGGCATAAAAAATCATTTGCATTTCAAAATGCCTTTTTAAAATTATTGTTATTCACCTAAAAGCAAATTTTTGAGGTGTATCTCAACCAGCTGACATTGCATAACAAAATGTTTTGTCATCTCTTATTTTCCAACTTTCCCCCATAATTGCCCCAAACACCCAAAAAAAAAAAAAGGTTAGTAATGTCCAGAACCCACAAGTACTTGTAGGAGATGAAAAAACTCCTTTCTCTCACAAACAGACTGAAATTGCACAAAGATAGAGGAAAAAATTAACACAGTAGGAAATAAAAGAATGTGAGGACACTGAGATTTGTCTTTCAAGTGCTCTGTGTGAGCATTCGAGTTTTACAGCATAGAAGAAGTATGTGGTGTAATTAACATGCTATTCACTGAACATTTAACTAAGTAACAGTTACTGCATATTCTGAAATCTCATGCAAACACAAGCATTGATGTGCTCATCACAGTCTCCAGCTTCATTTAATCCATTTGTTTCACTAATTAACAGAAGTGGAGGTTGAGGTCTCAACAACACTTTAACCTGGTGAGTAAAACAGGTAAATATTGAACAGCTACAGGTGTCTTGCAAAGAAATCATTAAGTGGGGATTATTTAAGGCACACATGTGGAGGAACTGTCAGAGTTTGAAAGCAAATTTTCCATGGCTGTCAAATTCCTGTGAGAGAAAATATAATATCACCTGGGTTTCTCCATAGTATTAAATACTGAAAACCTGAGAAGAATCAGGTGTTTTCCAGCAAGACTGAGGACCCAAAATATTCACCAAAGCTCAAACCTACTCAAATATTCTATGCACAACCAAATATTAGCAAGTATATACATTTATATAGGGATTAATTTTTATCTCTCATTAATTTATGGGTTTACTGTGTGTGTGTCTCTCACTAACTCAGGAGCTCACCATAAACAAGATTGGTTCTGACTTATTTCGTGCCTCTTTCTACCTGTACATACAGGGGTAAAATGTCCATATGTAGTCTTTTGTCTTCAGAGTCATTTCAGTGCTGTGGAATGTGGGTCCCAACAATTTTATTTTGTTTAGAAGTTCCTCTTTCGTGGTTATGAGCATAGAATCATAGACTCATAGAGTCATTTGGGTTGGAAAAGCCCCTCTAAGGGCCCCAGAACTGCTGTTGTCCCTCTTCTACATCATTGTTGTTAAAAAAGCCAGGGTCAGAATAAAAAGGAACTGAGCAGTTTGCCACAAAACTAACTTGGGAACTTTTGGCAAGCAGATGAAGTATTAGCACACAATTATTCATAATTCTTCTTAACATATTTTTTTGGAAAGAGGCAGCTGCATATTCAGCTGGTTTAAACACCTGGTTATTTAAAACTTATGTGTGCCACATATTATTTAAACTCTAAAAATAAAATAAAAACTCTAAAAAAAATATTAACATCTAAAGCATAATCTTTTACCAAAAAAAAAAAAAAAATAGGTCAGTGCTTATTTACAAGGCATAACCTTTTGCATATAGAAACAATTGCCCACACTGCTCAGAGTGGATTATATATTAATCCACCAATCACCCACAAAAATTGCTACTGAAATTTGTGCCACCTACTTTATATCTCTAAGTTGATATCTCCTGTAAATACATCCTTGTCTAAAGGAACACATCAATAAGGTTAGAAGAAAATTGCTTTCACTTGTCATTCAAAAAAAAAAAAGTTATCAAAAAAAAAGAAAAATAACCTAGTTTCAATTAAAAATAAAATACTGATAATTAAAAACCAAAACCAGCCAATAGAGCTGTTCCCTCAATAGAGCAGTGCACCAAAATACTCAGAATTACCAGTTTAAGTCATTTCATCTTGATGCACATCCCTTTAATGGAATGATTGATTATTATCCACTGGCCAGTCTCACACACCAAAAAAAAAGAAAAAAAAAATAAGGTTTTCTTGGTTTACTATTGGTCTTTAGTATTTGAGGAACTGGATGGTCAAGCATCAGACAGCTCCTAAAAGAAAATGGTGTCACACTTAACGAGTCTGTAGTGGATACTCTGAAATCCAGCATGAGATTGCAGTTCTTTCTCCCAGGTTTGGCTACAATACATGAAATTCCAACATATTTACATACAGACTGCCTCCCAAAATGCTGAACATTAGCAACAGTTACTTTTTGCTGCAAAGTCTTATTTTCTCACAGCTTGAAAAGGTCTGCTGCAGGGAGGACTGCAAACAGCAAAAGGGGAAACAGGTTTTAGGAGAGAGAAACTTGAAAAATGAAGTAACTCTTTACTAAGTTTGAATATTACCCAGTAAAATATTATTTTGGGGCAGAATGTATAATAAATAAATGACCAAAAATTCATTATACTGTAGCAGGAGATTTTTGGTCATTTAGATGCAACAGCTTTCAACACAAACCCTGTGATTTTAGCTTTCAACATTTTTCATTTAGATAGGAAAACTTTAAGCTTCTGTAAATATGCATATACTTACATTTTCTTTTAAGTTCTGATGTTAACATGTTTCCAGAAGTCAAGTATGGCTCCATGGCAGGGTAAATATAGAAATAATTAGGCATTAAAAATAGAAATTATAGAAATAATTCCCATACGATGTGAATTGTGTTACATTCATTTGGGTTTTGTTTGTTCTTCAAGGCTTTTTCATCTTTTAAAGGAAATATCTGTGCTTCATGGGTCAACAAAAATCTTACCTGGTACAATTAACAAGTTCTTATATTCCCAAATATTTCACACACATCTCCAAGAATTTCAGTAAAGAAATTCAGCTGTGGAGAAGAATATTGTGTGTATTCCAGGATTTTCTTTCTCCCCAAATTCATGCCAAGCCACAAGAAAATGTTGCCTTGCTGGAAAGTTTAACCTTTTCCAGTTAAAGACTGCATTGAATTACTTCCAAGTGCAAAATCTTTTTATTTTACATTGCAAAGTGAAAATTCAATTTAAGTGTTATCTTTAACCTTTGATGCTGAGTATTCTGAAGCCAAAAAAATTTAGAGCATTTATTAAAGCAAATTTATTCCCGTAAAGGTTTACAGAAGAACAAGTAATCTCATTATTGTACTTCATTGTCACAGGAACAAGTAGAAGGACAAACTTTAGACCTACATGTTACCTGAGACAAAATAATGTCAAACACTATGACTGCTGATTGTGGGTAGGTAATGAATTTATTGTGTTTTCATGAATTATCTATATTTTACAATTTGGACCTTCAGCTCCTTTTTTATTACACCTGAGACTAAACAGATGAGCACAATGGAATCACAGGAGTAAATATCTGTATATATTCCCTCACAGACATATCCAGAGGTGAACAAGGGCATTCCAAGAACAGAACTCATGAGGAAATGTGACCAAAACCCGGGGGATGGGAAAAGGAGGTGGGAAAAGGTATTGAGCTTTGTAGGCAGTTAGGTAAAAAGAGCAATAAAATGTTACTTTTGTCACATTTAGCCATGGAAATCAAGACTTGAATCAACTTTACAGAGAAAGTTTAGACCACAACTTCAGGTGCTGTTGTCCTGTGATTGCCTGCTGGTTTCATGAAGTAAAATGTCCTGGAGGTACATCAGGACTTTTTAAGGTGCAGAAAATATTCCACTCTAATTAAGGGCAATGGGACTGTAGCTGCCTTTTACAGATGAACAATCAGGTGTTTACTGCTTCAATAACCACAGCAGATAATTTGTTTTTAAAATTAATTTAATGAATGAGCACTTAAGCTCCTAAATTCTTTCCTGAACTGCTGCAAACAACCAAATGCTTAACATTTTAGAAAAAAAGCCAGACCACTCAAGTGGTCTTTTCTTTAAAAGGAAAGATCTATGGTCTTAATATCAGGATCCCACTTAGAGAGGAAATCTTCCACAATGTAATCAACCTGTGATAATATTAATAAGCTACAACTCAAGGACACACTTGCCTAATGCATAGTCAGGAATATGAATAATTGGATTAAAATTGCAGCTGACAAAAAGCCAAAAACAAAGAACGAGTTTGTTACTTTATTGTCAAATCATAGATAACCTGCAGTATTTCAATTTTATTTTTACGCAAAAACCTGCTCCATAGCACTGTGGATTTGGAGTCAGTCTTTGCCTGGTGGAGTGAAAATTCAAGCTGTAAGCACTCAGCAGTGGTAATCCAAGAGCTGTCAGCATGAATGGCTGAAGGTGGCTGGAGGTGGCAAAGGTTTCCAGGCTCTCCTGAGGGTTTTCCCCAAGGTTAAAACAAGTACAAATGGAAATAAACCACACCCAAAGGCACGAGGAGAAGAAAGGTGTGACTGAAAGTGCAGTGCAGGACTGAAATTGCTGCCTGGGGATGTGCCATGAAACGCTGCCTAATGGAAGCTCTTAAATCCGAGCCAAAGGCCCCTGATGGGAGAGGCTCTGGCGTTCCTGACTCCACCCTGGGCACTCCTCTGGCCCCAGCAGTTCCTTGTATTATCAATATATAATTACAAACCAAGTATAGAGAGCTGTTAGCTGAAAGGCAGACCTGGGGAAAAGGACAGAAGGATGTAAAGGAGTCCTTAATGGAGCAGATTGAGTGTGAGACCCAAAGAAAGAACCCCAAGTGGGAAATTTAATGCCACCGAAATAGCAAAGTTATTAGATCCACACATTTCCAAGTTTTAAATGATAACTTCCTTTAAATAAAAAGATGCTCCCCTAAATAAAATAGCAAATACAGTTTCAATGTTGTGTGGAACAGTGGATTTTAAATGATTTTCAAGGGTAGGGTAGCAAACACTAAAGGCAGGAGAAAGAACATAAGAATTCTTGTTGGAGAAATCTCACCCTCTGTATCACTGCAGTAACTCAGCATACTCTACTAAACTCTCTGGACACAGTTCACAAAATTACATTAGAAGAGCAGGTTAAATAGGCTAGGAGTTTGATTTGCATAATGCTTGACATTCAGAAAGCTCCTCCAATTAGTCGATCACTTAAGACTTCTTGCATTGTGAAATGGCTTCCTATAAAATTAGGAGTCTTGGTTCTCAAGTATTTAGCAAAGTATAATTCAATTAAAAAGTAATGAAGCCACATTATCATATTAAATGAAACATGACAAGCATTTTTGCCAGGGTTGCAAATTTTCATTCTTTAGAACTCACTAGTGGGTGACTGAGAATTTTTTTTTTTTTTTAATCCAGGCAACATTTTAGTAATTTACATCATCTAATAGGAAATGTTCTGCCCACTGCTTGGTCAGCTGGACAAAGCCTGGCTGTCTACCTTAGATTTCATCTCTTAATGGCCAATTATGGTGTGGAGAGTCAGCACAAAAGCTTTCCATGGCTGCCACTCTCAGATACCACCAACTAAGGTGGCATTCCTGGTGGGAAGGAGCCTGTTCTCCACTCTGCTGCCAAAATGCCACATCCCAGCTCAGGTGACAGTGCATCAGTAAGCCCTGTCTGGAGGCTGGGTGGTTTCATGATGGGAAGGGGACCAGATTTTACACATTTTCAGGCTTTTTTCTGCCTCTCTCTCCCTAATTCTGCACTGCCTCTGATTTAGGATGTCCAAATAATTTGCCTGCATTAGGGAGGTACTTATGACTCTTACACCCATTGACTATTAAAAAAAAAAACCAAAAAAGTATATTATTGCCCTTGAAGCACGCTCATTTTCACCAGAATAATATAACCTATCTCTGCAGACATTTTCATTAGAAATTCAAATTACCTGCTTTTTTCCATAGGACTTTCCTCTACCATGGAAAAACTATTGTTGATGATCCTCTGTATTTTTAATAGTCTGTCACATGACCGTGTAAAATATGCAAATTATTGCAGCAACAGAACGTTCTGGGTGCCGCAGGCCCTAAATTAACTTTTTTATCAGAACAATATTTGGGAGATTGAAATAATTTCTTTTTCTGCCTTGTTGCACACAACCTTTTAAAGTACAGGCAGCACAGATATAGGTCTATGTATGAATTACAAATGACCTTTTAAGACTTTAAGCTGCAGCTTATCAGCAGTGCACCTGCTGAAACGTCTCTGCAAACTTTATTGCTTTTGAGCATGTTTCATTCACTTTTCTTTAACTATTTGGCTTTTTTTCTTTAAAATAAAAGACCTAAAAATCTATGCATTTTAAAATATTTCCTCTGGTCTAAGAAGAAAGTTTATTAGGGGAAAAAAAAAATGGTGGCTTTAACGATCCCTTTTCAATTTAATACTTTTTTTCATCCAAAAATAAACACCGTTAAAATAAATGGTGCAAGACATAAAGTTTAGTTAGTACCCTTACAGGGAGATTTGTTTAGTGAGAAATGTTGCAATCCTTATTCCAGATTCACAAGAACCAACAAAACCAAAAAGCACAATCCTGAAGGGTTAATTCTGCTTTTGTGCAAACACAACTCACACTGAACTGACTCTCTGTATTGCTCTTGGTGCCTTTCACTGGCATTAGAGTTGGCCATTTAAATATTTTAAAAACCCATCATTTTTTCTTCTTAAATTGCAAGTGGCTGTGCTTTAAATATGGTCACTTGATCATGTAAATAAGGAACTAAACTCTTTCCCTATGACATGGCAGAAAGTCTGGAAAAAGTTGTGGGTGTAGCCTTTCACTCAGGAGTTAAAATTGCACTAAATACATGGCCTAACTCTATCTTTCAACCATTAATTAAAATAAATAACTGTCTGGTTTTATTATTTTTTTCCGTATTGTATTTTTAAATATGCAGCTCCCAACAAAAGCTATTCCTTACCTGTGTCAAAACTTATGGTGGGCTCCATACAAAGGACCTTGTAGAACATCACAAGTGGGGAAGGACTGGCTCTAATTGACAAGTTTCAAGTTGCTTTTATCCCTCTGGAAATGAGAGGCTCTTCAGAGTTAACACATTTTTGACAATAATAAATCAAAAAAACCCCAACATTAATTTTTAATAAAGACACATCCCAGAGCAGCTCTCCCATTTCCTTTAGACTTTTCCCAGAATGGAAAGTTTTCATAAGTGCACTTAAATCTTTCTTTCAAAGTATACCTGAAAGTATTTTGGGGGTAAAGAAGGGAAAGCACCTGCTTGCAGAGAAGCTCTCTAATCTTAACCACTAAATTAAAGGTCAGAGGCTCTCACCCTCTTCTATGTGCAAGGGTTGATGTGGATACACCTTATAAATCCATGGTTAGACTTTAAATTCTTCAAATAGAATATTTAAATTCTAAAATGCACAGATTTTTGGGTCTGTTATTTTAAATAAAAAACAAATAGTTAAAGAAAAAGTGGATGAAACATGCTCAAAAGTAAAAAAGTTTGCAGAGATGTTTAGTTGCATAAGATATGGATGCAGAAAATATGCTAAGGGGGAAAAAATAAAAATTAGGAAATAAACAGGATGAAAAAAAAATCATCTTGTTTTCAGTTCTTCAGTTTCTGAAAATCATTGTTGTCAGCAATAACAAGAACCAGTCAAGGATGTTGAAAACACAGCATAGATAATCTGCACATACTCTGCATAGTGATGAGATTATATTGGTCAAAAGTGATCCCACAATGTAGGAGAAAGTGTATTTTATCCTTCCAAACACTGAGCAGCAACTACTCATGACTTAATGGACTTACTTCCCTGTTTACTCTGCTTAGTAAATGAGGTGATGGGAAGATACGAAACCAAAATGTGTGTGGAATAAAAAGTAAATCACTCATTCAATAAGGAGCCAAACAATTTAGAAGGGGAGACAAAAGAGAAATTGAGTTCAAATTTCTGTATCTGTAATCTATTCCATGATAGGCTTTTTCAGCCAAATATAAAAAAATTAGAATTCAAATCATCACTAGTGCAAATAAAGCTGTGACCTTTAATCATCTTATAGGAGGCAGGAAGAATGCTAAGGTGGTAATATCCTAGGGTTTTGCCAATAAAGGATCATATTCCAGTTAAATTGTCTATACTAGGAGCCTGAATATCAAGTAGCTCACTAAAACATGACTTTTCCTAAAGCTTTTATGTTTCCGAAAGACAAAATTGATGCCTTTATGATAATTCCTTCATTTCAGCATATTTAAGTGGAGTGAATTCATCTTCTATTTGCAGTATTTGTGGGAAATTACATAACCTGGTGCAAGATGACCAAAAGCCAGGCAGGGTATTTCTGATTTTGGATTCCAGAGAGAGGATGAGGGCCTCAGATGCTGCACGGCCTGTAAACACAGGAGGTAATGATTGCAATAAATATGACCACATGTTGAATAATTAATGGTATAAAGTTTTACAAGGACTTCCCCCCTGCTTTTTCCTAATACTGAGCTGTTCTCCTTCAGCAATGTAGAAAAACCAATGCAAAAGAGTAAAAGCAAAATAAAAAAAAAGTAAATGCAGCCCTCATGCTTTTAAGCATTTTTAATTCACGTTTAATAAAAGGGTAACAAAAGAAATTCCCATTTAATGTTTTCCTTTTCCTATTTTTTCTAGCTTCTTGCCCTTAAGGAATTCTTAATTTCTTTTTGGCATTGCATAGAAATTTTTTAGCTTCTATCATGAACTCTACAGAACAACCATTTTCATTTGCCTTATACTCTGAATCAACATTTCCAATTCAAATTCTTTGCTCTCCTTTGAACTTCTTGAGTCAGATTCCTCTGTCTTGTGTCTCTTGGTGTGTTTCCCCTGTGTTTACAAACTCCCTGTCTTTAGGACTCTTTCTTTATTGGCATATGGCACTCAGTTTTAATATAAATGTAAACTTTTTTTTGTCTGGGATATTATTTACTTTATTTCAGAACTGAAAAATAAGAGCTGTGAAGATGCAGAGAATGGGACTGATTTTGAGGCCACAGAAACTGCAGAAAAAGAAACTTTTTTTGTTGAATTTTCATGTTTTAGTGGGGCAAATAAATTTGGAGGCTGCCTTGGGAGTAGAGCAACTGCCATCAGCTATTGCAGTCAACCGTACTTTCCTATTCTAAAGCTGAAAAAAGAAGGGTAAATTTTTCCAAAGGAAAACTAATAGGATTTAGAAATTAAAATATGATGAGAACAGTGGGGCAGAAGACTATGTTGTACAATGGCCAGTTTTTGACAAAGTCAAGGACACAGTTTCAAGCAGCCAGTGGCCTGGAAGTTATCCTTCATGAGCCAGAAACAACTCTTTAGTTCTTTATGGCAATCTGTTTTATACAAAGAGATTTTATGTAAGATTCATTACACCAAGGACTTGAAAATTAAGTTCAACTCTGGTAGCATCATTAGAAATGTGAAGAAGAAAAAAAACTTTGTATACGCATACATACAAAAATCAAACTACTCATAATCTTCAAAGTGTACACTAGAACAAATTGTGTCCTCAAAATTGCTAATATGGAAGTTTTTCTTTTGAGGATAAATTTCTTTTTAATGATTGTTCTTGTATTTAGCACAGCAATTTGTTGTGGCATTTTTAATGAATTGTAAACTGAAAATGTCTCTCAGACAAGGGAAAGTAGAGAACAAGAATTAGAATCTGGATGTTAAAGAAGCTTAATTTTCATTACACTAATGGATCATATATTCATTATTGAGAGACATGGAGGATTTCTCTTAGGTTATATATTGCTAATTTGATTGAAATCTGTAATATTGAATATTTCAGGCAGGTTTTTTTAAGAAAAAGCCACACCTGTTAAAACTTATAAACCAATGAAACCATACACATTTTCCCTGTGTGTTTACAAAAATCCTAATAGGATAATGGCACATTTCAATGAAAAACACCAGTACTGTTCAAGTCCCATAAAACACTTTATAGATTCTGAAAACCTCAAAACAGACCCGTTCAAAAGATTTTTATGAAACTGTAGCACAGATAGCTTGCATAAAATACACTCAAAATTTACACCTGAAGAACTAAATCAAAAATCAGTACAGACTTAAAAGTACTGTGGTAGCTCATTTGCAGATAATTACAGTAAAATTAATTGCAAAACTAAAACCTGTGATCACATGACTTGTTTGTTACTCATCAGTTTTTAATTCTTCTATTTCTATTTGCCATTCTGTGGCTTTGCCATTCTGACCATTATTTTATGGCAATTTGTGCCTTCTTCCTCCTCCAAGCTTTTGTCCTCTATGCCCAAAAAAACTATCTTTATGCTTTCGTGTGAAGAATCATCTTCCTGCTAAAATATCATAAAATAATTGGTCTTTAAGGTAAGTTTTCTCTTGACATAAAAAGCATATGACCTGTGTATTGTATGTGTTTTCAGTGACGCTGTCTCCCTGAAATGGAAAATTGAAAAAGTGACGACAACTGGTGTGATTCTGTTTGATCTTCTGTCCTGCAGTTCTCATGCAAATTACTGGAATCTGCTTTTATTGTGTCTGCTCATATGTTCTCTTTAAAGTAAGCCAGCCATGTCTTCTCAATCGCTCTTCAGAGGAGAGTTTTATGTATTAAGTCACTCTAATCATCTTCCCCTGGACGGTTTGCACTCTTCTGCTGTACATTTTCAGACCTGGAATGTACAGAATTATATCCCAGATGCTGGAAAGTCGCTGATTTATGATATGTCATCATGTTCTGTGCTGTTTTCCCCACCCTGTTCCTTACACATCATTTCATGTTGCTAATTTCCTTTCACCAGTGCTGTGCACTGCCCAGAGAATGGTGACAACCCAGGAGCTTTGGGTAGTTCCTCTCACAACACCACCATCACCTTTTTATTTCTTCTTAGCATTCCTTCAGGGAATATTTCACTTTTTCATGGTGATTGTGGTGGTTTTGTCCTTTCCTGTCTCCAGAACAATGTAAAGACTGGACTTTTATACAATCATTTGTTAAAATCAGTGCCTCTTTACCTACTTATTTTTAATTAGTAGTACACAAACAAATAACAAAGCAACACCTTCAGTTTTTTGTTTCCTTCTGCATTCTTATTTTAATGGATGTGCTTTACATTTTTCTTTGTGTCCCGTTGTTCTTAGGGGCTGAATAGGTACAAACTATTGTTTGTCCAAAAATTTTACTTCTAAAATAACGTGTCCTAGAAGTTTCTTTTCCATTTGTGCACCTGGCATAAATCTTTTACAGAGCAGTCAAAAAGGAAAAGCTGCAGAACTTTCTGACCACTTGTCAATGGGGTTTCAGTATTAACTTGTGACTAACGACATGGGCTTCAAAAATGGAACAAAACTGATCTTTAGCTCATGTCCTGTAGCAGAGAAGTCCATCTGGGCCAGGCCTTGCAATCAAGACATTGAGATGATTTCTCTGTTATGAAACAACCAGATGAGATTGTCCCCTCCATTTCAGCATGCAAGGCAGGAGAACAAGGCAAAGGCAATTCCTGCACACTCTAAAATGAAGTCTATAAATAGAGTGAGTTGTCTGCACTATACTTAAGAAATATTACCTCATTGAGTATAATGGCAAAACTTAGGTGTCATGCAAGAAGCTTCCTTTATGAAAGCTACACTGACAAAAATTTGAAAGAACGGGGAAAAACCTAACTCAACAAAAAAACTCATAATCCTTGTTTCTAGAGTGACACATTTTCAAATAGTAACTTCTTTTACACAGAAACATCTGCTCAACCTCAGTTGCTTTTTTTTCCCTTTTATTTTAAACTCCTCTTTTCCTAAATCTCTCATCTGAATGTCCCTTTCTTGAGCTGGAAACTTGTTCCTAAACATATCTCTTTCTTGCCACCCTACTGTGAAAATCTGGTTGCTTCATATTGGTTAGACTGTGGAACTAAATTAAATTAAAGAACAACCCAACCACCGAGGCATGGTGATGCCTGCCTTGCCTCTGCCATCCTGCTGGCAGTGTCTCAGGACACACAAAATAAAAGACCTTGCCTCTTCTCCCTAGGCTGCAGAGGTGCCTGACACTGCTGTTGTTGTCACCATCCAGTTCCACAGCGAAGAGGTGCCAAAACCACTGAGGATTTTGGCAAAGCAAAGTGGTATTTTGAGTATCTGCACTCTGCTCATCACAGTGACAGCTGCTCGGGCAGATTTCTGAGTCTTTTGTGCCACTACTGCTCCGTGTGTTTCTGTCCTTGGCAATCCTTTCAAGAGGAGGAAACGCCAGCTGTTACTCCTGGACACCAGAGCAGCAGCTACAGCCTTCTTTTCTCATCACCTCTAAATAAATGACTGACTCAGGCAACTAAATCTAGGCTCAGGAATGAGTTCCAGGTCTAAATCAGGCTGATGAAATAGTATTAATTCAACAGAGCTCTAGCTGAAAGCAGCAGTGAAACCAAAAAGGATGAAAATGGTTATGGTTGGGGATTTGGTCTTTTGTATTGTTTCTCAAAATGCTTTAAGCAGATAACCAAAATGGGAGCTTTTATCTTTCCAACTGTATATGCTTTATGTATTTTTACACACTCTACATACTTTACATAATCATATAAATCAGTGGTGCAATGATAACTCATACCTGTAAAAGAGATAAAAATACATATTTATGCAGGGTCATCTAGAAGGTTCACTGCACATCCCAAACCTTGCAGTTTCAAAAATCTGACAATATCTGTGTCCTCTCTGTTTTATGCATCAGCAGAATGTGCTTTCTCACCCTTAATTTTCTGTCCTCAGGTTACACATTTGGGCAGCACCTCTGCACATCATCACCCACACCTTAAATGTACAAAGTGCCTTTGCATTAAATGTAAAAGACACCTTAAAAAGTCAGCCACAAGAATAAATGGAGGCAAAAGAGTAAATTTGCTAGAGATAGTTGATAGGGAAAATTACATGGACATAACCAAAGCTTTCGTATTTTAGTTCCTCCTTGGAGTAAGTGTTTTTTATCACAGAAATGTCTTTCACAGAAGGCATTGCTCTGTCAATACCAATATTGGCTCCACAGCCTGTACACATAAGATATTAATCCTCCCGAGATGTTAAACAGATTGGGGGGATAGCAGGCAAATTACTAAGAGTGCATTTTGTTCAGTTAAGCTAGATGCTTAAAAGCAGATTTAAAATTAGCAAACCAGGAATCAGCAGAACCTTACCTATGCTGCAGTAGTTACAAATGTGTCTTCCAAAGACTCCAAAGGACAGTTTTTTTAATTTTAGATCTCTCTGCTATTCTTGTAACTCAAAAAAAAAAAAAAAAAAAAAATTAAAATCTCTTTGTACACACCAGCTGGGCAGCAGGTCTTCTGCAGCTTGCACTTCTGCAGTTCTTCTGGGATTAGAATCTGGCCCTGAAAATAGAGCATGTCAGAAGGCCAAGCCACCATAACCCCTTCACACATGAATAAGCAGCTCTCCACTTTATTCATCTCCTTTCTTCACAGCACTGTGGTATTCAGATCTTGGTGATATCTCCTGGCATTACACCTTTTGTAGGTTGCAGTGTTAGTGCATCAAATATTCAAATCTCCACTATTTGCTAAATCTGAATTTTTTCTGTATTATGTGCTCTCCTGAAAAACCTCATTCACTTTAAATTTTTTGGGTTGCAGTGGGTGATTTTACATTCTTTTGCTGCTGACTATAGAAAAAAAAGGGAGTGTGGTTGCCACAATACACTGAAGGCACATATTCATAATGTTCCTGCAGGGCAATCTGTCTGTGTGAGCATCCTGTTGTGTCTTTGGATGTCTGATAATTCAGCTCTGCTTCTCTCAAAGAACGTTGCTAAATGCCCTACCTGTTATCTGCCACAAAATGTGCATTCAGATACTGGGGGATTAAGCAGGCTACCAAAATGAGACATTTTTTTCTCATTATTGGAGACTAAAAATGGCTTTACATCATTTCCAGGTGTGGGGAGACATAAAACTAACAAATTTTGGGAGTAATCTGCAGAAATAAATTCTGGCTTAGACTATGTACACCATGTCTGCTTTAAAAAATACATGATGCTACTGTTGGAAGAAAGCAGACCTGAAAAAAAGTGATTTTAGAAATAGACACAATACACTTTTATCCATTTAAAGTGGCTTCTTCTGGCATTGTTTGGAAATACCTACTCCTGTGCTTCAATTTCCTTTCTTTGTAAGACCTTGTTTTAAAGCAGAAGTATCTATCAAAACTTGGAGCATAAGTGTAGAACATAAATTTACCATCCAGCTCCCGATTTATCTGCTGTGAATCCTGCTGCACAAATGGCCTTTTCTCTCAGGAGGTGAGCTCCCCTTGCACAGGTATTAATAAGAAACTTCGACTAAGTTTCAGGGTTTCATTATGCCTATCTGTCTCTTGAAGTACAAGCTAACAGCAATCTGGAGTTAAACCATTTTACCATGACAAATGCCAGGTGGGCAACATGCTCTGTCAGTGCAGCCAGGAGCAGGAGGCTGAATTTGAGAGAGGGAGCAGCAAATCTTGCAGATAATGTCCTTTCCCAGCTGAATGGATGATTTAGTTAGTATTCAATACAC
>JACBWW010000065.1:2271734-2306795 GCA_020086605.1 Lanius collurio | reverse complement strand
TGATAAAATAAAATAAAATAAAATAAAATAAAATAAAATAAAATAAAATAAATAAAGTAATATAATTATATTGGAAAAAGCTAAGTTCTGGAAGATATAATACTTTTGTTAAGACTAGCTAAAATCAGATGAAAATAGACATAGATTTCCAGAAAAGCCCAGCAAAATTTCTCTAAAAAAAAATCTTCTTTTGTGTTCTTGGGGAGGAAACACTTGAACCTTTTATGTCTCATTGATTATATTCCTGACAATGGCTGACTAATGTGTACTGAGCAGGTACAGCCTGCAAAAGTTAATGTGATAAATGGGGTGAAATTAAGTGTACTCTCTACAACTGTCTGACACCTCCATTTCTGCTCTGATGTGATGGCAACTTCAGTTAAGAGGGGAAATTTTGCTGAGAAATCTTTCTAAAAAATGGAGATTCATCCATCAGCCTTAAATGCAGGAATCAGTACGAATCAGCACTTTTTGTTCACAAGTGTGTCTATTTAATGCAAAATCACACATATTTTGTCTTTGTTCATTGTCCCACCTATGAAAGGACTCCGTGATTATCCCAAACAATGTTGATATATTAGGCTTTTCTTCCTACTATGGAAATGTGCTAATATTCCTAACCTTGTATTTTTTTGGCAACTTATTTTCAAAAGTCCCCATTTACTTTTTCTAGAATTTAATTTTTGTTTGGTTGTTTGGGTGTTTCTTGGAAGGATTTTAATTTTCGTTTTGTTTTATTTTTTAATTTTCTTTAAGAATAAATTCTCCTCCTCAGAGTGCCAGTCCCTTCTGAAAACAGGGTGAATGGACATTTTAAGGCTTGGAACTATCACTTGGCAGGAGGCACTACTTTAATAGACATATTGCTTTACACTCAGGCTTCACCATCTGTTCTGCCCTCTAATTACAAGCACAGATATAACATAATTCAGTGATCTATCTTGGAACACAAATGATTTATATCCAAGGAGTGTTTTTCCTTACACAATAAATAAAATGATCTCCCAGTAATTTTTGTTTGTTTGTTTGTTTCTATTTCAAAATCAAGAGAGAGCTGATTTTTAATGATACAGAAAATAATTTAGGGTTACAAGAACTCAGATTTTGAGTGTTTATCCTTTGAGTGCTTATCCTTTACCTTTGAAAATCTGTGCTAAAAGTACAAATACCCCAAGCTTGTGTTCTGTTTTTTATTAAAAAAAGACATTTCAGTGGTCTTACCCTCTAAGGGACTGAAAGAGTTAGAGGATGGACAGCTAAAACTTGTTTGTTTGAATGAAAATCTTCAAAATACAAAGAAAGAGAAGAGAAAGGAAGCAAAGAAATCATAACAGACAGACGACAATCTGGCTGAGTTAAAACTGTTTTGGGGTCATCTTAAATCTCCCTCACCCTCCTCCTACTTTGCTTATCTTCTCTAAATCAAGACAGATATTAAAAAGACCAAAATATTTTTTTTTATTCTTATATTTGTGCCCAGTTTCTGTTTATTTCATTCACTTTAAAATTCACACTCTTTATTCGCATCCACGCGTTTAATCTCATTCACACTTCGGCCCTGCAATAACCAGGAAATTCATTAACCTGCCACAGCATCCAAGGCCCCAAATCGTTTATGCAATACAATCAGTTTATCTTCTATGCAAATGTCAGTTATCTTTGAGTTAAATTCTTCCCAGTCTTTACTTTTTTTTTCTTTTGTGGTGCATTGAATGAAAATTTACATTGCTCATCACCGGTTTTGTAGGCATGCATACGAAATGCTTTTTTTAAAAACTTACAGTCAAATTTTTCGTGACTTGAACTGTAAAATGTCAATTAAAAAGGTGAGATCTGCAGTGAAACAGGAAAAAGAGTGCTGTTATGTACCGCCTGAGGTTGTATTCATAAAATATATCCATATATAAGTACATATTAATACATAAAATCCAATACCTACCTGTGGGCTCAAGAATATATGTAAACATCAAATAATACATACAAGGAAGTTAACTTCTAGAGCACTTAAACCAGATTTTGTCTGAGGTTGATGGAAATGAAAACAGAATTAAAACAACAACACTAGATACTGTATTGAAAGTCTTTATTATCTCTTTCATTTACAACTGGAGAAACATTTACCAGAACAAATATTGCCCTGAGTGTTTCCACATCCTCGTGTTCTGCCCAAAATCACTGTGATGATATAACATGGCAGGGCTTAAAAGTACAATTTTTTTTGTGGTCCTGCACAAATTAAGGAACACCAGGGTTTTGTGGGAGGGAGCAGTCCCTATGAACACTCCGAATTTGAGCACTACCCCTCTCCTGCCTCGTGCAGTCTCTTTCAGCCTGGTTAGAGATGAGGTGTCACCACTGAAACAAGTCCCTTGCAAGCATAATTAACCCCACAAATAAATCTATATTAATTTCAGTGTGTTAACTGGGTGACAGAGTTTAATAACAGAGGAGATTTCAATGAAGTGCAGTTTTGTAAGGGTTTAAAGTGTGCTTTATCAAGAACCAAGCTATAGGTATTGGGAAAAAAAAATGATTGAGAAATTAGTGGCCTCTTCTGCAATGCTTACAACTAAAAAGCCTGGAATTGCTCACACAGGAACCATTACACTGACCTGAAATGGAGTCATTCTCAAATTTTAGGCCTGATATTACTTTATTAATGTTAGGTGATCTGTGAAAAGTGCAGCAATTCATTGTGCAACTGGAAGATAACACAATTTCCCCTTGGCTTGGGGCCTCACATTCATCCTCCCCCGACATCCCAGCAGAGAGGAATATCCAAACCTGTACAAAAGGGACATCAGGAGTATTAAAAAAATATCTCTTTCCTTTTCCACAGAAAATCTCCATGGCAGACACAGAGCCAGCTCAGTCTTCAATACCACAATTCCACAAAGAGAAGAACTTTAAGATGTTTTTTTTCCTGTAAGAAATTTGATCTGTTTAAAATTAGGAGGGAATTTTTACCTAAAGGATTCAAAATTTCCTGCCCTTTAGTTCTTACAAATATCAGTGTCTTCAGTCAGATATCTCTTATCAGGAGAGTGGGTTGGTGAGGATGTGATAGGGACATCTCAATCTCCAGACAGGGAATAGAATAGACTAAGAACAATTACCTCAAGGAAAAACAAAAACAAAAACAAAAACAAAAACAAAACAATCCCCCCCTCAAAAAAAAACTAAATAAAAAACCACCTAAACAAAGAAAAGCTCAACAACAACCCTAAGACAAAAACAAAACCAAGAATAAAAGCAAAAACAACCAAAAAAAATTAGAATAAACACAAAAAAACCCCAAACTAACCAAACAAAAAAACAACCAAAAATACACAAACCCAAAGAAAAGACAATAGATGGAAAAAATGCATAAATATGGGCAGACACCAAATCAGAAGAAGAGACATGCAAAAAGTCTTTTTCTTCTGTAGACTTTAACTTTTTCAGATACAATAAACTTAAATTGCTGTAAGTCAGTTTCATCAGAACACATAAGTACTATATTGGGTAGAAAGAATTTCCTGTATTTACCTAATAGATAAGCAGAAATAACACAAATAAAGGGAATATTGCATACACACTTTCCCCTTTTCCTTAAACTCATGTTAACATAGAAAATTCTTTTCAACTGATATAGAGAAAGATGCTATGCTATTAATGTACTTTTCTGCACATAAATAATATTTCTGATATTTTCTCCTGCCAAAAAAAAAAAAAATTGTGTTCCAAAGTAAGCCTATAAAACAGAATTAAAGAGTATTTAACAGATTGGAAATTTAAATTATTATAAGTAGGACACATATGTGAAGCAGACTCAGTGTTTCTTCAGACACTTTAGTTAGTTATTGAGTATCAATAGCAAAGTAATATCTTTAGTAATATCCTTCAGAAAAAGTGTTTCTGGTAAGACAGGAGTTATTATAAAACTCAAGCCAACTTTCTCACGATAAAACCAAAATCAGCATAGAATTCCCTTGATTGTTTAAACACTTTCCTCAGAACAAAAAAAAATTGTAGATGTCTCCTGTAAACAGAAAGAAAATAGAAGGGAGCATATGGCAAAATGGCAGCAGCAATCTGGAGGATGGATGGATGGATGGATGGATGTTGAAGGGGGCAGATGCTTGATCTTGTAAGGCTGATTTTTCCCCTCCTCGTTCCTCTGTAGCTGTCTTAAGTTGCCACATCAAATGCACACTTCCTATTTTTAACTAAATACGATATCTAAGTGAACATGTGATCACCCTGACCATGAGCCTGCCTCTCTACACTTAATTTTCAGAGTTTATCTTGATGGACGTTGGGTGAATTTCGCTGCAAGATGGAACTTGCAGAACCAGGCTCCTAAAAAGCTGAATGCATGCACCAGAGCTCGCTGCTCATCTCACAGCAGATGTGATAAGAGCTGCTGCCAGGAGCAGGCCAAGCAGCCTGAGCAAGGCACTGACTGCATCTGCTGTGCCATTCTGCAAGAGGGACCCTCCCAAAAAACTTCATTTCCTCAGCCGAGGATTTTCACACTTGCCTCTCAAAAATGGCAGGAAATTAAGAAAACATATAAACTTTCTCTGCTCAGACCTAAGACACTTTCCCAAAGAGAATGCTGTCAAAATGCAGAGTGGTGCTGCAACCCAACCCTTTCAGCAGAGGCTGCTTTATCCCCAGACTCCAAACTGGTGCTCGTAAACAACCCCATAATTGTTCACAGCATGTCAACGAGCAAAAGGCTTTGATAATTTTATTTTGGCAGCAAACAATAGTGAGGAATTAAGTTCATAAAACTTGACTTAATTGTGGATAAAACCCTGGCATGAGATTTTGTTACATTTCAGAAGCCAATTAAAGTGTTTACAGATTAGTCAACATCTATCCATCCAATTTGCATCATCAGTATGCAGCCGGCGGTGGAAATGCTAAATAGAAACAAACAAATGGCTGTAATTTATGGTGGCAGAAAGTTGTCATCTGCTTCCCTCAGCTCTGTGCTCTGCCAGGATGTCTTTTCCAAACCACCATACGCAGGAAAGTTTGTCTTAAAAAATTCTCCAGTCAAATACTTCTGTAAACATTACATCCGTGCAAAGGTTGGGATGTTATCATGCAAAACAAAGACCTTCTCACTCGTGGCCCATATTTACAATTCAAGCCAGGCATTTTTTAAATCTTTTTTTGGAGGAATCTAGTATAAACCCCTTGTGCCCTGATCAATAAGGAGCAACATTCAAAAGGTCATTTAGGCCTTTCTGTTCATACCAACAAAGCAACAACTCTTTCAGTGAAATTTAAAGCTCAGAAATGTAAAAGCATTAATAGGGAGGAATATGTCTGAGAAAAAAAAAATCAACTTTCTCTGTCATTAAACTGTAATATTTTCTGGCAACAGTTAAATTCCTGAGACTGAAAATAAGCCATATAATTCAAATTTTAATTTATTATTATATAAATTATGTATCAAAAATTTTAAATAATTTTTTTTAATGGTATCAGGTATTAGATCAGCTGCCTAGATCAGTGGTTACTTTATGCTTTTAAGAAGAACATTCTTTCTTTTCAGGACACAAATCAACCACCAGTGGAAAAATATTCTTGCGATCTTATAATGAAGTTCAATTTTCAGTTTTGGAGACAGGACACACAGGTGTATCAGAATATGGTTGATTTGGTCTGGGGTGTCTTATCATGGTCCTAAGGCAATAAATTTATGGCAAAATAAAAACAGCAGACCAGTTTTTTCTATTTTGGAGAGAAACAAAATATCTTTTGCTCCATAACACAATAAAAAAACCCATTGATTTCAAGTTTTTTGACCTACAATTTAACTTCTAGAAATACATCAAAACACATAGAAAATTCCAATCTTCACAGCATCAGGATTGAATTTGATGAAGAGAAAAGTGGTTCTGCCCTAAGTACATCTCACAGTCAAAGCAGCACGAGGATTCATGAGGAGATTTGACTTTTATTTTCACTTTGCACTGAACTTAAACCCCACACTTGTTTACCATATGCTGCTGTTTCTGCACAGAGAGGCAAAACATCATCTGTTTATCAAGGCTTTTCTGCCTGGAAAAGTGAATGTTTCATGGATCAGCCTCTGAAGGAAACTGAGAGGGCAAGCCTCTGTTTCTGTGATTTCCTGGAAACACGACAAACATGGGAGCAGCAACGTCATCTTTGTACAAACCCACGGTGGATGTGAGAAAAGACACTTGGGTGCCCTCCCCTCCCATGTCCACCATGACTCAGGACCCGTGTCAGGAACAAACACCACAAGTTTTTAACTTTTCATATCCATATTTCAGTTTTTCATTTGTCTACTACGGAGCAGTGGCAGTTCCCCCGAGCAGGAAAGGAGTTTTTTGCCAGGATAACCAGAGCCAAACCACAAGGGTGGAGGGTTCATGGGGAAGGTGGGAACTGAGGTTTTGACTGCCCAACAACAGAAACCCAGCCTATTCCCCTGCAAGGAATGGTTCTCAGTCAGCTGTTGGCTTGACCCCCTCCAAAATGAAATGGATTATTCTTTGGCTGCAATGGAAAACTGTGTCCAGCTCAACAATAAAGCTGATAAATCTAATGGAGAACCAAAACTGATGGGAGCCGGTTTCCAGATGACCTTCCTGCACTTCCCAGGGGTTTTATCTTGCCTCACCTGTATTTCAGTTCTCTATTATTTCCAAAAAAAAAAAAAAAAGGTGATATTTCCTGTATTTGCATTCTGAGGGCAAAAGCTCTTTCACCTTGAGGTTACAGAGCATCCTACACACCAAGGCTCATTGCTGGGGACTGTTGGTGTCACCAAGAGGAGAAAAGCAGCAGAGAGCAGGGGGTGATTTGGTGGAACTTAATAAATCTGAGCGTTTTCAGGATTAAACTTCTCTTGGCATGTCTGGGAACCTCACAGGGACCCCATAATTTGTTTCTGTTGACTAATGGATGCCAGCGTGGTTTTTTTATTTTCACCCTGGATATTATGAAGATAAGTAGGGTTGTTTCAGCAGTGAGAAGCAATAGAAAGAGAAACAAGAAATAAAATGCTGGTGGCTTACAACCTATAATAATTTAAAGGGGTCAATATATGGATTTGCTCACATAAATGAGGCTGCAGCCACCTCTGGAATTGACCCCTGGAAGGAGTAACACAATAGGATGACCAGAGGAAGAGCCCATAGGGCATTTGTCTTCTATTTGGCTATAATTTACCATTTGGGGAAAAAAAAGAAAGGGTCCTAAAATGCAAAATATGCAAAAAATGTTTCTAGACTTGAGTAATAAGTTAAAAAAAGATCGAAAGAAAACCTCTGAACTGTCAATGACAAAGTTTTTCTGAGCCAAACACAACTATTAAAAATGGGAGAGATTAGATGGCTAGCTCTGGAGTTCAATATACAGTGAGAAGTAACCTTTGAATCAGATCAATCTGTTGAAGTCTTTTTTCTGTTCATCCAGCTTTTGAACACATTCTCAGGGTTTGTTTGGGGTTTTTTACTAAACAAAGAAATAACAAGAGCCATAAAATGTGCAAATGCTTTGCATCTCTTTATCAGGAGCAGAATACACTGTCCATGTCTGTGCAAGTAATGGAGAAAAAAAACATTGGTAACAAATTGTCATGTCTAGGGGAAAAGGAGACACTGGATAAACTTGTAATTACAGCTGTGGCTCTCCCAAAGCTGTAGAAACTTTCAGAGCTGAACTGAGCTTGCTATATCTGCATGCCTCGTTTTATTTCACACATACACTAAAAAAATAAAGAGCAAAACACAAATAAATCATACAATTGTATTTTTCTTAAATTGGAAAATGGAGGAAGTATTAATGTCTTGCAGGAGAAAAGAAAATATTGTATCATAAAGGTGATTTAATTTCCAAGGCAGTTTTTAAATTCCTCAGTCATTTAAATTTTTTATAAGAATCAGCTCTAAAAATTACTCTGCTTTTGTAGATAATTCTCAAATTACTGACCATCATAATGGAAAAAAGGGTACTTTTCCCCTCTAATTCTTAGAGTATTCAACTCTGTCTGTGAAAATTTAACTCTGTGCCAGACTTTTGTTTTTTTAATTGAAATTCTAAATTCAGAATTAATTTCCTGTGAGTTTCCTAATCGTTTAACTAAGAACATAATACTAAAATAGATTCTGTTCAAAAGATTCTGTTAAAAAAAAAAAATTCCCACAAAGCACACAAAAGAAAACTGCCTCACAAATATTAAGGGAAAAGGTTGTTCTGGTAGGTGTGTGATTACATACACTATGGTATTCCTATTATCAAGAAATAGTTGTGAATCAAAGCAAAATGCAGCCTTTTAGAATTGCTGAAAATGATAGAGCCATAACTATTGCCATCCTGCATATTTAACTTTCACTAGAAACACTCAGAAGTAATTCAAGACCACATTATTCTTTTCCTGCACCTTTGGGTCATGATTAGATCAATTATCTACAGGGGGAAAAAAAGAAGTAGAAATGCAGCCTGCTGTTAAAGTGCAAAGATGCATTTTAGAAGCAGTGCTATGCTTGTACATTCAATACCAAAATAATGGAGAGATTGTGTAGGGAAATGTCACTTTTGCCCAGATTTGTGTTTTATTGTCACTTAGAAGGCAGTGTTACCATGGCTATGAGCCTGGCTAAATCACCAGCAAACAGAAATGATGCTTTAAGTTTATCTGAAGGGTGAGAGAAAAGAGCTGCCTGTAAACTTTTAGGATGGGAAAATGGAAAAATAGATTTCATATTAATGTGTCATAGCTCATTTTTGGAAGGCATCAAAACACTCTGTGCTGTGGTTTATTGGTTGCAGTAAGCTGTAAAGCATTATTTATAAGACAGCTTTTATTTATAATTGACTACACAACAATATATTTCAGGCAAAACTGAGGGATGACAAAGTAAAATAGTAGCTGGAGGCGGGGAGGGTTAAGCTACCCCGTCCAAAATGGGGCTTGGTACAGAGATTTTATCCATAAATGATGGTGCAGTGTCCTCACGGCAACTTTCTGATGTAGTAGTTCTGTCAAACCAGCAAGAAGGAAGGGTTAGACGGGGTGAAATCTGTGTGAGAGTGGGTTTATAGCCTTGAGGTGGAGGCAGCTGCAGGATCCAGCTCCTCTGAGGTGTTTCTTTCATGTTCAGCATGCACAAGGCTCTTCAGGGAAGGAGTCTGACAACACAATGCTCCTCAAAAGCAGATAAATCTATCATTAACTCGTAAGACTCTATTTATTAGGCAATTCTCACCCTTCCCCAGCCAATGCTTCTCATGATAATTCACTGGCTGTTCCAAGTGCAGACCCAAAGATGAGTTTTTTCATTTTACACCACCTGGAAGGTTTAAACAGAAAATATCTGTTGTGGCTTGTGATTTTATAATCAGAAAACAGCATTAAGTTTATTTCATCTGCTTCATGACCATCTTGATGCCATGCCTGCTCATCACTTTGCCAGATCTTCAGGCATGTTTATGAATACATCAGCATGTCATTAAACACAGGTAGAAAAAAATACTTCACAGAGGTCTGCTCTGCCTCTGGAGATAAAGCACCATTTCAGATCTATTTCCATTAGAGGTGTTTTTCTTTCTACTGATATTAATTGGTCAGATTGTACTGAAGGAATCATAATTTGTAAAATTTTGTCACTTTGTCTTTTCTTCTAATACTTATGGTGAGTCCTGGCCTTATTTCCACCTGTTTATTACACAGTTCCCCTTACATGGATTTCATTGCAGCTGTGTTTTACCACCTCAAAGCCAAGTTTTCCAACCTTTCAAATGCAATCTGTACAATCATAACTTTATTTGGTGTTATCTTGATCTATCTGAAGATTAGCTTGTGTCCATGGAGGTTTATGTCAGCAGATTCTACCCCCCCATCAGTTCAAATTAGGGTTCATTTGTTGAATTTGCTAAAATTTTCCTGGTACAAAAGCGAGACTCAATACTTATTAATGGTTCCTTCATGTGAAAAAAAACCTGAATAATCATAGGACCAATATTATGTTTCTTTCTTGGTAGAAATCTCTTCTGATCACTATTTAGGCAAAAAAAAAATTGAAGATTTCATCCCAATAAAAATCAACAGATCAACAACTATCTATGTAGAGCAACAACTAATAATGAGATCTACACAATCTGAGGCCCAATCCCCTGAAGGTTGCTCCCTGTAATCACTTTTTTTTTTTTTTATGATAATAACTTTAATGGAAAAATCATCCTTTCTGTCCATTTTTAAACTTCATCCATTTTAGTCAAAATTTTCAGCATTTTTGTGCCTAAAGCCTGTGCAGTGAAACTGAACAGAGAGATCTGAAGGAGATCTTGGTAACTCTGCAGCAGAACCCATCCTTTATTTCACTAATTCATTAATTGCAGATGACAAATGTTTAGTAAAGACATAGACCCTTGATAGACAAATTCTCTTGCAATCCAAATTTAGACCCAGTTGGTCTAAGATAAACGTTTTTTAATATGTTTTCCCTTCTGCAGAGTTATGGGAATACATCAGGGAACCTAAAATTTCACTCACTCGTAGTTCCCATGTGAACATAGCACCCACCTGACAGAGTTGAGTCAAAAAATATTTTTAAAAAAGGCAAAACCAAAGAAAACTGAAAAACACAAGCTAACAGGAAAACCCCAACAGGGATTCTTCAAGGATTTAGTGATAGTACAGAAAACCTTGAGGAGATGAGAACAGAAGAAATTTTTGAAGCACTTGGCTATCAAAAATCAGTAGGCATGAGAACATGGGTGATATTTTGCTTATGGTAGGGACTTTGGGCACAATTAAGCCTGCTTCCAGGAAAAACAGCATCCCATCCATTGCATGTCAGACTTGATGAGCAGATATTGCTAAAATATCAGTATTTCCTTGAAATCCTATTCTGGTATTCGTAGTGCCTGCCCTAAATCCTCTTTACACGTATGATAAATACAATCCTAAAATGTGCCATATTCAGAAAGTAGGGCTGAACTGCAGAAGCTGAGGCTGTTCCACTTTGTGGCTGTTATTGCAGCTGGATCAGCATTTTTGCACATTTTCTGCATGTAATCCTTCCAGCTACTTCATCTCACAGCTGCAATATTTCATTTGCACCTCTTTGCAGGGATGTGAGCTGCAACTCACCAGGCATTTAATGCTTGTAATGAGAAAGCACAGGAATAAAATATACCTTGCCTCGAAAAGCTTGTACTCAAAACATGTGGCAACAGACTGGATTGGGAAAAAAAAAAGAGCAGAGGGAGTATGAAATGAAGGATAAAAATGGCAGTTAAGAGGTTATGATGAAATCAGTGTTGTGGAAGGACCTGGAACACAACTCATGAATTGTGCTGATTTTGTCAGGATCACAGATGTAATTTCAACACATCAGTGTTAAAATATATATTTTGACCATGAGTACATTCGGTGTTTGATGATGATTTGGCCAGCATCAAGGCAGGAGAAAAAGACTCTCATTGTGTAATAAAACAATCCAGAAAAATAATATGAACATTAGAATGGATGAACTGGCATCCAGTGCAAAGAAATATTCTGATAAACCTTCTGCCATGAAGTAACATAATTCCAGTGCTGTATTACATCTATTTTGCATTAACTCTAACACTTGTGACTGGTTTGTACTGTTGTAAATGCATGTTTTCCATGACAAACAATTTTCCTTCCTAAGTGGTGTAATTAAGAGGGGAGAAAAAATAATGTATTGAAGTAGAAGAAAGCAATGTTGGAGAAGATAGACTAAATTCTAATGTAGTACGATGAACCTAACCCCATGATTATGGTGAAGAGAAGGATTAGACTGATGTTTAAGGTAAAGTTAGATTGAGATTAAGTTAGTTTATTTTCATGGCTCCTGTGAAAATGGATGCCAGAAAATGTGTCCTTCATGATTTTAGCAGATGATTTCCATGTTTCAGCTGAGAATTGTCTTTGTATGCAACATCACGAAATTACTGGTCCACAGTGAGACCCGTGGCTTCATCCCTGAGTCTGTTGGCTTCAAAAGATTTCTTAAGAGTTCAGCCTTGAATGTAGAGGGGGAAAAAGTTAAAAAAAAAAAAAAAAAAAAAAAAAAATTGATGCTCTAGCCAGAAATATAGAAAAATTCTCCATTTTTGCAGATTCAAGAATGATGGAATCACCACAAGCCTACTTGTACATACTTATTAAAAACTTCATTATTTATGGAGACACTGCTGTTATCATCGATTTGCATTTCATGCAGTTTTTACTTTATTCTTTTCACCTGTCCCAAATGTCAGCAGTCACCCTCCCTGAAGTGTCTTCACAAGGGAGGGATTTCAACAATGGTTTCTTTGCAGCCAAAGGCTTGTTTTCTAGTTAACTTAAATACAACTGACTACTACATTTTAAAGTAACTTTTCCTTGACTGGTAAGATTATTTAAAGGCCAAAATGCATAAAGCATTGACTACAAAACTGACACAAATGGGAGTGCTGCTGTGCTTAACTTAAGCATGTGTACAAGCACTTTGACAGATTGTGTTCTGATCAAGAAAACAGTGGAAAGCACCATCTGTTCAGTGACATTTCACGAGACAGTGACAAAGTTCTGAAGTCTAAGCCTCAGTGCAGATGAAGAAGAGATCTATCTGGAGCAACAAGCTATCATAAAATTAATTTGCCAGCAGAGGCAGGCAATTCCTCCACAGTCCCAAACTCTTGGGCTGCCTTGCATTCATTTTGCAGATTATAAGAAAAATAAATTGTGATGCATCCCTGCTGGAGGCACGAGGCTTAGTGAGGGTAAGAAGGAGGTGTCATTTTGGTTTTCTGTGGTAATACCGGTGGAGGAAATCATGTCTCTCATAAAATGACTGATTTACAAGAGACAGCTCCAGTTGTTATTACTCTGCCTAGAGTGAGACTGGCATGACTGCTGGTTGCTGATTTTTCTGCTTAGTCAGCCTTGTTTCTGAGAAAATGCATCCCTCAAGTAACCAGGTTTTCCTAGGGATAAAATCTCCTGTAAAATTTAAATGATTGAGAGTTGAAAATGCATCCACATGCTGCCAGACATGGCTGTGGAATAAAATTAAATAATTAAAAGGAACAGATCAGATTGACTATTTTTTTTTAAAAAAAAAAAAAAAAAAACCATTGCTTGAAACTGAAAAAAATAATATGTGATCTGGTCCCACTCTCATCATGCATGAAGAAAGGAAAAACAGTGAACAGTAAATCCTACGTGGTGGTCAGATGAAAAATATGCCGCATCAATAGGAATTGATTGGCACGCTCAGGTTCAAACCCCTGTTTTTTGGTTAGCCTCTGGCCCAAAGACTTTATGTTTTAGCAAAAATGAAAAGTTTCAGTGGCCACAGAAGTAGAAATGTACCAGCTGGGATTTGGCAGAGAGTTAATTCCTGTGACTCACTGTACAGCAGCAGGTGACAAATGTAGAGTGGAAAAAGAGGTGAAAGAGTGTTTTTTCTGGCATTTCTGACCAACCAGGGTCACTCATAAGCCTTGATTCACCCAAGGGGCCGCCATAATTTATCACAAATACAGTGAGCTGTGCACTGGAGTGCACAGCACTTTACAACACATCATTCCTTACCTTAATGCTCTCAGTGCCATGCTCTGAGCTGGGGTGATTCTCCTGCTTTCAATACATGCTTGGTCATGAGAGAGAGAGCCTGCACTGAACAGATCAGCTGGCGTGGCTGAGATCCACATTTGATGACATTCCTAAAATGAGTGGGGTTTTTCTCTCCTTGCAGTGAGCACTTCTGATTTCTCGCTCAGGCAGCATCAGGGAGCCCTTCCCTTCTCCCATTTGTGGTGCAAGGGTTGTCTGCAGGACTGTGGCTTCAGTGGCCGTGTGCTGGGACACCCTTGCTGAAGTCAGTGATGGCAGGATTCACCCCACTGAGCAATTTGGGTTTAGTCTTAAGGGAGGGATAAGATTTTGAAATGCAGATTGTCACAAACCACAGAAACAAGGCTCAATCTTCTCCCATTCCTCTCCAAAATTTAAGGCAGCCCTGCTGAACCCCGGCTGAGGATCCCCTCAAACTATTAATATGCCCTTGCTTCATTACATTTGTCCACCTAATGAGCACTGTTAATTAATCTGGAGTGGCACAGCAGCTTCATTCTCTGGCCTGTTGGTGATCCCTCACAAACCAGCAGCCAACTCACCCTAAACCAGGCAAAAGGAAGGAGAGTTATGATTAAAACATCTCTGCAACATGATGTACCTCACTTGCAATTATGACAGCAGATCTTTGGCATTTATAAGCTGGTAAAATGCCTGTATTCAGTGAAGCTCTGTCCCCACTGACTCTGTTATTACAGATTTGTTACACTTCACTGAGAGAACAAAGTGTCAGGATAGCACCACTTAAGGCCAATTATTTTGCAGCAGCGCAGATTTAATGGTTCCCAGATTCCCACATATTTCATGTTCTGCTGCTGGGGCCGGGTTTCAGGAGTTTGGGGCGGGGATGTTCGCAGCAGCCTCGTTAGGTGTGGACAGATTCTCTGTAATTGAACTCTTTAAATGCACTCCTGAACTACAACCTCGTGTTCTAGCCCTGCCCTTGACTTCAGCCACAGAGGCCAAACAGTTTCTCCATCATTGCTCAGAGAACTGCCACTAGATTTTCCAAACAGCTAAAAGTCAGGGATATTTGAATAGAGTGCCTGGCTCATTATATATCTGTCAGTAACAAAAGTGTGACTAAATCAGATCAAATTGAAATTAAAAAGCTTTTTAGATTATCAGCTATTTGCCAGCATCATTATACCTCATCACCTGTAAGCCTCAGCTGCTTCAAAAATGCTGCAAAATCCATGCACACCAAAAAAGATATTAAAAAAAAAAAGAAAAAAAAAGTATTTCTCTTCCCATCTGTACTTCTCTAAACCAGTGGAGAAGGGGAGAACTTTGAATATCACCCTTTGATATTTCTGTTTTTTTAAATCACAAGCATAATACAAAATCTCCTAAGATTTTAGCTAATATCCTACACTCCCACATTTATATTTCAAAAAGATTAATGTCACTGTCTTCATTTTACAAAATACCTGTGTTTTCCCTGTATTAATTTAGCCCTCTGACCCAAATATCTCAGATATAAAATCCCAGAATTACCTCACAGATTAAGTTATAATAATAGAGTGTCTTCTTTTCTGGATATTACTGACAGTGGTTATTCAGTGACAATTTTATCTTCTCCATAACAAACTAAATTTCCTCATATTCTTTTGCTATGCCATCCTAAAAGTAGCAAAATTCTTACAGAAGTTTAGTGATCTCATGCAGAATGATGGTATCATCTTCTTATATAAAGATTTAATGTCAGTAAACAGCTGGAAATAATTATCTATAAGGATTCAGTAATTCAAAATTTTATAGATAAATTAAAGCCTGCATACATGACAGTGGGAGAGAAATATATTCTTTTTATGCAGTCTCAGATAGGAAACTAAAATAATGAATTATTACTAACTTTCAAGTCATATTAGTGCTAAAGGTGATGTATCTAATAAATGTGTTTTATCATCAGTCAAATCTGAAAAAAATGCAGGGTTTTTGCTACTTTCATTCCTACATAAGGAGGTTATGATATCAATTATGTTAGTGCATTAAAATATCACTAATTATTGACACAGCTGTATATTTTTAAACAGGAGACACTTTTTTTTTTCCCATTCATTGTGACAGAATGTTAAAAAAACCCAAAAACCAAGCAAACAAAAAGAAAAGAAAACACAACAAACCTTAATTTTATACAGAAGGCACAAGAATATTCCCTTATTCAGGACAGAACTGCTGTGCACAGACCCTTTTCTTCCCCTTCAGCTGCCACTGGAATGGAGCCAGAAGGGACCACTGCAGGATGGAGATTTTTAACAGCATGCTGTATTATCCTTCTCCCCCTCACACCCTTTTCCAGCAGCTTTGCCCTATCTAACAAGATGCCAAAGGTAAGGAGGAATTCATGTGTTCTTCCCAGGCAGCATGGACTGTCATTAAGGGGTGGCAGGAGAGATAGAGTTGTCAGAATATTTTCTAATATTGTGAAGATATGTGAAGCACAGCTTGCCTTGAATGTATACATTTTAGTTTGCCTTGGGCTGTTTATGGAAATGCTCACAAATCCTTCAGGCCTCACAAATTATGTCATAAATTATTATCTCTCCAACAGCCTGCACTAAAAGTACAATATTCATTATTTACCATTCACCTCTGGGTTAAATTGTTATAATCTAGTCCAGGGGTGAGAAAAGTGTCACACAAAGAAGAAAATTTGTAGTTTACAACTCCAGACAGCACATGCTTGTAGTGAGCAATTTAAGGACAATCTCTAAGACCAAGATGCAGTGTATTCTTCCCAGTGCTAAATAAATGCAGATTAAATAGACCCAAGACAGTTCATTAAATACTTCTCATATTTAATAGCATCATCCAAAGTGTTATTTTAAGGTCATGAATGGCACTGTGGGTAATTCATAGTAATAGAGCAACCTGGGTTCCCTAAGTAGAGATGTTGGTTTGTGGGAGAGAGTTTCTTTCAGGTGCCCAATAATAAATAACAATAACTCAGCCACTGAAGAGGTCCCTGCATTTATGGCCTGACACTGTTGCAGTATTTCAGGGTTTATTTATCCATGTTATCTCTTCAGAGAGGGAGTTGCTGTGATGTTCTTGCAAATGGAAGTGGCTGTCAGGAATTCAGTAATTACGTCTGGCTCCTCTGTTAGTGTTGTGACACAAAAATGATATACAAACACAGATTTCAAATGCCACATTTATTTCAGGCTTTTTTTTTTGTTTTTCAGTTTGGAAATGCAGGAACTATATCTCCTAGAGATTCAACAAAGAATCTTTGCCTCTTCAAAATTTATTATATCCTATTTTTCCCCATAGGTTCAAATTGAGCTGTAAGTGGGGGAAAAAAATGAAAATATGAACAAAGTGTCTTTACACAGGAAACTCTGCAAATTTATTAATAAATAATAAATAAATAATAATAAAATTCAATTAATTTTGAAATTTTTTTCAATTTTAATAATTTTATTGTGTCTGACTAAGATGGAGCTCGTTTTCCCCATATAAGACTAGGCAATATTTAGGAATGCATTCATAAGGTCAGCTTAGTGTTCCTAAATGTAGGGAAGAAAATAGGAAAAGTTCTAGAAGCTACAGCCATGCACCAATAATCTGCAAAGCTACAAATGTATGAAAAATACAAAAAGCTAAAAGTCTTAAATATCACTCCCAGCAATTGCTTTTGGTTGAAGGCACCCATAAGGACCATGTTCTCTTGACCCTAAAATTTATTGAAATGATGCAAATACTGTTCTGCTGGCTTCATCATCTTGGTTTGAGGGGTCAGCACCAAGTGTCTGCTGTAAGGTCCCCACAAGAAAAGAGCCCTCTGAGCTTTATCCAGAGGCATTTGATGGGAAATTTTTTGGTCAGAGATGACTTCTAT
This sequence comes from Lanius collurio, assembly GCA_020086605.1. Lineage (NCBI taxonomy): Eukaryota > Metazoa > Chordata > Aves > Passeriformes > Laniidae > Lanius > Lanius collurio. Next base: position 2,289,330 of record JACBWW010000065.1, on the reverse strand, counting down.
ATCAAGTTTCTCCTCAACACAAGCCATGGCTCCTCCTTCTCTTCCTCCTTTTCAGGCATCACAACCCTCTACAACTTCTCTTTGAAAATGTGATTTGCATTTTTAACTTGTTGGTGTTAATTTACTCCCCTAACCCCTTACACAACCCCATGTCCAGTCTTAAATTTATATTCACAAGCAGTTAAAATCATGTGGTTCAAAAGCTCACTTGAAGTTATCTACACCCAGTTCACATGCTTTGTTCAGAATTCAGTCTAATGGAGACATTTCCAGTTCTTGGCAAGGAAAGGTCAGAGATAGGAAACAAAATTTCTGCCAGAGAGGGAAAATACAGGGCAGGTCCAGGACCATTGCAGCATTATAGGAAAGAAGCCATTATGAGGTTAAATATCTTCCCTGGAGGTCTAAAAATGGATTGACTAAGAACATATTTTGAGAAAACATGGTAGATGAGACACTGATATAACAAAAAGGAAGAAGTTATATTTTCTATTGCTCTCATATGCCTTTTTTTTAACCTTTTTTCCTCAACTAAAGCACAAATTCTGTTGCTCATGGCTGAGGACTGACTGGTTGGTTATAAAGAAAAAAAGGGATGTTATCATGCAGAATAAGTTCCCTAGAACATGAAAAACCCCATAAAATTTTCCATTTTGTTTCTCAAGAGTCCCATAAAACTCTCACAAGAAACAGCAAGAACACAGAGCCACATGCACAAGCTTTAAATACCTCTGACTTTAAGTTTTCTTAACTTGATGAAAAAGTTGGCTATGAAAGTTTTAGCATAAAGTAAATATTAATAGGCTGTTAGAATTATTATAGCAAATTAAGCACTTTATCAGGGAGACATTTTAGCAAATGGCTAAGAAAAAGCTCTTAATCCTCACACTTGTCTCACAAAAAATCAATGTTTCTTAATTAACACTGTATACTAACCTGTTGAATTCATTTTATTGTTGTAGAGTGAAAGAATTCCAATAAAAAGAAGGGCTTTAATATATATATATATGTATTTGTGTATGTCAATGTCTACAAATTTATCTATGGATATTTACATGTATGTATGGGTGTAAAATAAAGCACAAAACCAGTTAAGTTTTCTGAAACACACACGTTCAGTATTACTATTATAAATATTCACCACTTTTAAGAACTAATCTGCTATCTGATTTTCTTAAAGAGGCATAAAATGAGTGATATCATTCTTCTGGATTGAAATTAACACTTCTGCATGAGTCTCCAGACATATTACTGAGATAATGGCATAATTCCAGAGTGTTTTTTAAATACACCTCCCTCATTTTTATCAGCTCTCTGAGGTTTCATCTTAAGAACAACAACTTTTGCTGATAGTTGTGTAAATTAAGATAAAGAATTAATTTCCATATTTAGAGTACAAAATTTCTCTTAAAATGCTCCTAAACATGAACAAAGAAATCTGTACCTTTGGGCAGCAGATCTGGAAGCCTCATTTTCTAAGGGTTTTTTCAGGAGGTAATTGCACAGCTGACATAGAAGGGAGTAGTAAAAATACATTATTTTTATGATATTACTTTTATTACATAATGGTTGGGATTGGTAAATCCCATCCATTCCCACCCCTGCCATGGCAGGGACCCCTCCCAGTGTCCCAGGCTGCTCCCAGCCCCAATGTCCAGCCTGGCCTTGGGCACTGCCAGGGATCCAGGGGCAGCCACAGCTGCTCTGGGCACCCTGTGCCAGGGCCTGCCCACCCTGCCAGGGAACAATTCCTGCCCCAGATCCCAGCCTTGACTCCCAAGGATGCCCCTCAGCTCTGGCCTGCTTGATGGAGAAAATTTTACTAAAGGTAACTGAGGGTATTCCACACAGTAAAGTTCAATTTCAAAAATAATACCCAGGAGGTGTAAGTTATTCCACCTTGTCCTTTCTATGAGTCAAGCATGGTTCAGCAGGTCACAGCTGTTTTTTTACCAAATGGAATAAAAATCAATTAGGAGTTGGATTTTACTAAAAAGGATCAGGATGAAAATGTAAAATGTCAGGGAAGACTGGAGGAAAGCTGCTTGCTGAAGAAGGGCAAGGCCAGCAAGGTTTCATGGGGAAGAGTGCCTTTTTTCTAATATGTAATTTTGTTGGGTGAGAAAGAGGAGGTTGAATGAGGATTTTTCCTTTAAGTGGTCACTCTACCTCCTTGATTAGCAGTCTTTCAATCTGTAGAATTACTGCCACACTTGTTCATATCTTCTTTTTTTAGTATTCTTTACACAAATTTATGTTATTTCATATTATTTTTATATCTAGTGTATTTATTTTATTTTGATACAAAATTTGTGGTTTGCATGCATCTATATATACATACAGACATATCTACATATATACACACTATAAATAAAATTATTTTCCCAGGAGGAGGACCTGGGTCTGCCAAGGGGCTGTCACCACTTCTCCACCTCAAAAGCCCTGTATGCCTCTCCTTGTCCCTTGAACGAGTCAGGTCTATTAAAAAGTCCTTCCCACTACAGAAACAGTCCTCAAATGTGAGTTCAAAGAATTTGGTGCACAAGAGAACTTAAAAAATGCCTTTGAGTTCATGGCAGCATGGCACTAGCTCAGCTACTTTTAAATTGACTGACTTATGTACTGGTAGGAGTAGCTGGTGGTCTAAGTGGAAGGTGTCCCTGCCCATAGCAGGGGTTGGAACTGGATGACTTTTAAGGTTACTTCAAACCCAAACCATTCTCTGATTCTGTGATTCAATGGTGTCACAGAGTTCAGTGCTACCTTACAGGAATTATTATTAATAAAAATTAGATGCGTGTATTTGCCCACATCAGAATATTATCCCAGTATTTCCAGTCTTCCTCCTTTTTTTTTTTTTTTTAGGTAAAAATAAATACCATTAAGTTAAATTAAGGAAGCAGTTGAACTCTATTTGCTGCCTCCCTTGCTAAACATTCCACCCCTACTCCCCCTTCCCAAAATTGCAAGAATGAGATTCAGGAATCCATATTTCACAGATATAAAATAAAAAGTTCAGTGGAAAGAAATTAAATTGCTGTTCAGCATACCTGTAAATAAGACTGGCTAGGAAATACAAAAGGCTTGCAAATTATAGTAAATTATATGTCAGGAAGCATAGACTTGATGCTCAGTGCTCTGGAATAACAACTACCTCTGTCTTTCCAGTTTTTGTCTCTGGTCTCTATTTCACAATGTATAAAGTTTTCATTCTACTTCTTTTAGTCTATGACGAGTGACAAGGTGAATGCCAGTCTCCCAGAAATTTGGCCCACAGAGGGTTTTTTCTAGACAAATGTCAATATCTGACTGATTTAGACTCAAGTAGGACAACATAGGGTGTGTTACAAATTAATATATAGCCTCATCTGAAATTGCAGGGGAAATGCAGATAATGGTATTTTCCAAGTGATACAGTTAGAAATTAGCATGATTACCTGCCAGGAAGGACCCTTTCCTAGGTACATGTGGGTGGGTTTTGTTTACCTGTAGGAATTTGAAAGCTTTTCCTTTTTTTTTTTTTTCTCAAGATGCTTAAATGTCACAAATGCTTTCATGTGTTCAGTACCCAGCTCCTCCCACGGGACAGCTCCAGTCTCTGCTCTCTGAGACCATGGACAGGACCAGGGAAGGGATGAAGTTGTGTCAGAAGGGTTGGGATGGAGATCAGGGGAAGGTTCTTCCCCCAGAGGGTGCTGGCACTGCCCAGGCTCCCCAGGGAATGGGCACGGCCCCGAGGCTGCCAGAGCTCCAGGAGCGATGGGACAGCGCTGCCAGGGATGCCCAGGGTGGGATTTGGGGGGTCTGTGCAGGGCCAGGGGCTGGGCTGGGTGATCCCTGTGGGTCCCTTCCTGCTCAGGGTATTTTAAGATTTTATAATTCACTGTGTGTGGACGTGGAACCTCAAGAGTGTTTCCCAACTGTGGATGCACAGCTCAGCCTCTCCCAGTTTCGTGGTGGGAGCTGGATGTTCATTTGCTCTAAGCAGGAAATCTCTGTAGAAGCAAGAAATTAATTGGTCCACTGCTTTAGACAACATGGACACTAAGGGGAATTTTATTTGGGATTTAATTATACACTTTTAGAGGGTTATGAAAAAAAAAAATAAAAACCCAACCAAAAAACCACCCAAACCTCAAAACAACAACCAAAAAAAACTTAAAACCCAAACCAACCCAAAAACCTATGCACAGTGAAACTTCAAGAGGCTAAAAGCAAGTAATTTGAAATAGTCTCAGCACAAAACAGGTTCAATCTGAACCCAAGTCAAGCTCTAATCATTAACTTCTATGATAATAGCATTAGAGCTGCTTTTAGTGTTAATTTTGACAATGTCACAATGAGAAACCTGAAAGTCTACTTTCTGTGCTGGGGAGGGAGCAGAAGTAAAATGACTATAATGTCACCAAGAAAATCTCTGTAGCTTTACTTGGTTTTCTTAGAAGTATAAACAATATGCACAGAATAGCTATGCAAGCTTATCTCCATAAATTCTTAAAGTGTATTGATATAGGATATAAACCTACAGGTTTATATAATGCCCTTAATGATGGCATCTGAACATTTAAGAACTGGACTGTTACAAGAATGGAAAAGTTAGGGTTTTTTTAGCAAGTTCTTTTAGACAGACTACCAGGCTGAATAATATATAATTAGACATGTCTTACATGTTATTGTTAGAGCAAAAGGGTGCAGGGACCAGAAATGCCTCGCACTAGATGTAATTTAAACAGAATTTTGAATACAAAATGATCAAAGACATGCTCACATCTAGAAAAAATTTTGAAACAATTCAGATATTTTGAGGTGTCTCCAAAATTTATCAAGATATTCAATATTACTGATTTGGGGTTTTTAATTTTGTAAATGATCTTAAGTTTCAAAGGAATCAGACTTTCAAGTAAATCATCCAGGTTTTGGAAGGGTATAGGGGAAAGATGAAAAATTTTGGATAGGAGACCCTCAGCCTCCAGATTTACAGCACCTTTGTGCTGTCAAAGCATCAATGTATCAGATTGATACTATTGCAAATATTAACTCATGTGTTTCCTGCCAACACTTAAAACTTCCAGCATGCTTGCAAGAAAATGTACTGAAGCTGTGTGCTCTGGACAACCCTGAAATGCAAATGTTTATGCACGGTATATTAATCATGGCAATGATTCCCTACTGTCAAAAATTGCCCTTTGCTGTCTCTTCACAGGTCTGCTGCCTTCTAAAGTACAATTGTCTGACTTTAAAGATTTCTGGTTTCAATTTTGACCTCTCTGGGAATTATTTCTGGTTGCCCCTACTGATTTTTTGTGACGTTATTCTTTCCTGCTCTTTACTTCGCCCTGCAATGCATTACATTTTTCTTATTATATGAATTATATATTTTTATTATAAGAATTGTCTATTTCCTGAGGGCATTTGGAGGCTAAATTCATTAATATGTATGAGGGGCTCAAACTATAGCAATGAGCACCACTGGGGCTGTATGTATGCACGTGTCTATACATCTCTACAGAACCACACAGCTACAGACATATTAAAACTGATGTACTCTATTGCTAACTGGAACATGTAACCATTACATGGGTACACAAATGCTCTGCATTTCCTCTGCATTGTTTTCTCCCTCTGCCTTATCAAGCAGATATCTTTGTTATCCTGTTGGCTGTTCTGTGTTTACTATTGTTATCAAACTCTGTTGCTGGATGTTGTGTCTATGCAAACAGGTGGGAGCTCTCCTTAATGCCACTCATTCTTGATTTTTTAGATATTTCCAGTAGAACTGGAGCCAGATTTCATCATGGCTCTCCTTCAGCCTTCCAACCAACTAGCAGATTTCAGGTTTTGTGGTTTTGGGGTTTTTTTTCCATGTTCACAAGTGTGTGATTTGTCAATGCCTATCTAAAGCTTGTTTCAGTAGAGAAAGTCCTGCACTGTTTATTAGACCCAAAGCCTGAGTCTCTAAAGACTGTACACCCCAGGTAAATTTGGGCCTCGTTTTCCTACTCATTAAACAAATATAGAAGTCAGAACACATTCACAGTCTAAACAGGAAGCACAAAATGTGAAGCATACCTGTAGTTACAGCTTCTCTTCACAGACTTAACTCCATGTTTTATACAGGAGAGCTCTACAGATATGAATTTTGCAAATTCACCATTTTTCAGGCACACTCTGTACACTTTAGACCCTCAGGCATGGCCCAGGACACATTGGGTATCCAGGGCACTTTGTGGCTTCTGTTTGAGCTGAAGTATTTTGCTCTCCAAGGTCTGTAGCTGCCTGAAGTTCATCCACATGAAACACCATAATTTGTCACCATCACACGTCTGAGAAGATCCAGACTGGAAGATCTTGGAGCTGAGGCCATCTTACATCTTGTGGGCATTCTAGGCCTAAGGTAAATACTAATTTCTACCCCAGTTCTAGAGAAAACTTGAGCAAGATGAGCAGAGAAGCACTTACTGACATATAGGTCTTGCTGGGATTTGTGCAACAGACACCCTTGGCTTGCCATGGCCCACCCACCTCACTTTTGTTTCCTTCATGTAGCTTCATATAGATTTAAATTTAGAATTTTGGCACTTATTTTAAGCTGCAGTGGAGCATAATTGTAATGCTACATTTTAAAGGGAACTGTGGGCATTTTAATCCTTGTTTTATAGCATTATAGTTTATGGTAATGGAGGAAAAAAACCAAGTCTGTATGATAACACTGCAAAGAATGTTTTAATTACAAGTCAGAAATGTACCATTTGATTTTAATAAACTTACAACTAATGTACTCTGTTTTGCAAGGTAAAAGTCTCTTTTCCAATGATTTTTTTTTTAATATAGTTATTAACTGAGGGCTGTTTATCAAGCAACTTGTTTTAAATGTTAACTTCATGCACATGGTGCATAGAGGCAGTGTATCAGCCATCAAATGCAGCAAAATGTTGGAATTTTGATTTGTTGTGAGATTTTGATACTAGAAATCTGCATTATTATAAAATGTTTTCTATTTAGTAATAATTCCAGATGGCTAAATGGACTGCACTGAGAGCTGTGGCTCACCTGAGGATCCAGATGAGAGACAGAGCATGGAGAAGAGGAGAAGGCTGTGGGGAAGCCCGTGGTGAGGCAGCTGTGTCCCTGCAGCCCATGGAGGTCCACAGTGGAGCAGAAACCCATCAGCAGCCTGTGGGAAGGACCCCACAGTGGGGCAGGGGCAGAGGGTGAGGGGTCCAACCCCTGAGGAGGAAGGAACAGCAGAGAAAATGTGGGGTGGACTGCCCACGACCCTCATTCCCCAAAACCCTGCACCACTGCAGGGCAGGGAGGAGGAGAATTCAGGAGTGGGCAGAGGAGGCTGATGGGGGAAAGGGTCTTTAAGATTTAGGTTTGTCTCTCATTACCCTTCTCTGATGTGATTGGTAAGTAATTAAACTGCTCTGCCCTTGGCAGCAGCTGCTGAGGGACCTCTCCTTGCCCTTATCCCGACCCTTGAGCCTCTTGCTCTGTTTTCTCTCCCCTGTCCAGCTGAGGAGAGGAGAGAGACAGCAGCTTTGGTGGACACCAGGTGTCCATCCAGGGTCAGCTCACCACAGAAACCACTTTAAAGCTGACCATTAAGGAATCCATCCAACAACAGCACAAAAATATATTAATTTCCATTTGTGACCTAATTATCCTTTCAGTTGCTGACTCATTAGTAGCTAAAAATTACATTCCATTTCATTACTTGTAGGTGAATTAGGTATCCATACCTCCACCTGAAGTAAAAGCAGACGTATTACACTTAGAGCAGACAGCCTGCATCTTGATAGGCACTATTCGTCACTTAAAAAAAGATTTGGATCTTTGATCATGTTCTTCTTTTTTATTTTTTTTTTTATTTTTTTTCCAGAGATCTCCTCTGATCATTATTTGTGCTTCTTGATACTTTATTCAAAAAGAAATGTGCTCAAGCTCTAACCTGACCTTTTCATAGGCATCCTACTATGTGTCATATAAAACAAGAAGATACTTTACAAGTAGTATAAAAATATACTCACCTTGGAAGTCTGTGAAATATAATTGATGGTGGCTGTAAGATAAAAGCACTGTATTTCACAGGACAAAATACTTGGAATGAATAATTTAAGCAAATATGGTCATAAACAATTTAGTCCCATGGTTAAAGTTTTAGGGTTTTCCCAAGCTGTGCCACTGTTTCAGAGTTTTGGTTTCACTGAAGAAAACCTGCCTGAAACAACACTCATTAGTAGTTTTTCACATTGGGGTCAGCTAGAAATCATATACTTGTTTGTTTTACTCTTCCTGATAATCCTTCATTCTGTGGGAAAACACCTCTTGCAGACATCCAAGCACATGATCTATACAGTCCTTTTACTTCCTTTTACTAAATACCATCCCATTTTATTTTCCCTGTCCCAGAATCATTAACTCTGCCTCTGTAATTTTTGCAATCCATCCTGCACAGAGAGTTCCTCCCAGTTTTGTGCCATGACACAGTTTAGTTATAAAAACTCCAGTCTGTGTGCCAGACTGTATATGAAAAAGGAAAATTATGTCCTTTGCAGTGAAAGTTCTTGTGAAATCTTTGGTGATGTCCTCAGACTCCCAGTTGCCAGCCCTACTTTAGTTTCTCCTTTACTTTTCAATTCTTGTAGTAAAAATTCTTTCACTCATCTTCTCTGCTTCAACAAATAAGTACCCAAGTGGCTTGTAAATGTCCTAGAAGTTTAAATTGGTTTTAAGTCATAACTGGCTTCATTGTCTGCTGTTATTGTGGTAATTAGATCAAAACTTGGGGAATTAGAATCAGATTAATACATCACTGGGTAGAAACTCTCTCAAAATTCTGCCTCAGAGTTTTGACCCAAAATGTTAAATTTTGTATTACATTTACTTAACTCATTCATGTATAAGATGTATCATCATCTTTACCTAGATATGTTCTACATATATTTCAAAAATAATTGATATTTCAATACTTCTCTGTTATCTTCTCTCAAAACTTTTATCAGGAGAAAAACTATTTTAATTTAACTTTCCAGCCTCACAGAAACATCAGGGGACAGATGTGTAAAACTGGTCTTACTCCAGCCAATAATTCCCCTCCACATTTTATGGTTATGGCTTTTATTAGTGCTGCTGGAAAGAAAGGGAGGAAGGCAAAATGGAATTCACCTTCTGCTCTGACAAGTGCAGAAAGTGTATGTTTTCATAATACAAAAATGAGATTAAAGAACATCAAGATTTATCAAATACATAATTGCAAAGAGAAAAAGATATTTAAAGTGTTGAATCCATCAAAATATCTCCTTTAGCAAACATGAATAATTGGACATGTGTTTGAGTAAATTTGCAGTGAAATCCCACCAGTTTTATGTGCTGAAAATAGGACTGCATGTGGTTTGGGGTTTTGGGGTTTTTTTTTTTGGTTAGTTGGTTTGGTTTGGGTTTATTTTTTCCTTTTAATTTTTAATTTTAACAAAGTTCCTGGTTGCCCAGAGGGTCAGTCTTCATTCCAGTGTCAGGTATGATGCGAAAAAACTCCTGCTGCCAAAGAGGATATCTAAAACTGGAATTTAAAACTGAAAAGAATAGTCAAGTCAAGTCCTGTAAGGAGCAAATTTATTTTAGGACCAGAAGTTGCCCTAAAAGTTTTACAAATATAGGATTCTTGCTGAATTTTTCATTGCAGCAAGTGACTGTTATATAGAAATAAACCCTTTCCTTCTAGGGAAGAGAATTACTGACATTTGGGATTGGGCTAGACAACCTCTAGATTCTGATATTTGACTCCAGTTAAAACAAGTAAGATTTCTCAAATTTCAAATTTTGAATTATTCACTGCACTGGGAGTGTTTGAAAACAGAAAAAAAAAAAAAAAGGGAAAAAAAAGAAAAAAAAAAGAAAAGAAGGAATAAAGGAAAAAAAATCCAAGCAAGCAGCAAATTCCACTTTTGTAGGGCTCCAAAGTGTGACAAATAAGGGTGTAAAAGGAAAGAAAAGATATTTTCCTCATGTCAAAAAATGAAATTGACCATCAAATGTGCAATTTAACTCATGTTGAGTAAAATTCTTTGATAATTGGCTTTATTTTCTTTTTTTTTTTTCTATTGCTGATTTAAAGTTTTGGTTTGGTAAGGCAAATTAAGCCTAAACAGAGGACTTGTGTGTTTATCTTAAAGCACTTAACACTCTTTTAGCAGCAGTTCCATCAATCAGAAAAATACATTTCATCTCCATTCCCTTCAGCTGCAGAAGAGTTGTCTGTTGATGGATACCTTATTAATACCTGAGGGAATAAAGGCTGCAGACCCTGCTCCCTGCAGGAACCTGTTCAGTTGACCTTACCCAAAATTTGGACACTAGGAGATAAAGAGCAGAATGGTGTTTGCCTTCATCACTTTCACCAGCCAGGATGTTTAGTTCAGAGGTAATCAAGCCCCAGAACCCTCACACAAAACTGTTCATCTCAAGTCATGAAGCAAGTTGCAGAAATTTCCCCTTTCCTGAAGAAAACTTCTAAGTTATAGGAAGGAATGTCAAAGTCTCCAAAAACGTTTCAGTTGTTAGGAGTTGTGGAGTGGAAAAAATTAACTCTGTGAAAGTTCAGTGTTCATTTAAAAAAGAGCTTTAGCAAAAATTTAATCAGAAAGACTACATTATGAGAAATTCTTGATGTATTTGTGTTCAGAAATCAGCTGCTTCTCTGATTTCCTTGTCATGCCCCCCGAACACCACTCATATTTGATAGCTCTGGGAGGAACATTCAGCTCTGTGAGGCCAAGGAGAGGCTGTTTGGGCTGCCTTCCACCATGCCTCCCTCAGCAATTTGAACTGCAGTGAAACAAAATCCTGTCCTTTATTCTGATACTCGACATTCCTCTAAGGTGGATCAGCATCTGATGTGTTGGATACAACCCAGCAGATATGGGTTTTGAACATTTCACGTAGGAAAGGAAACAGGATGTGTCTGACCCAGGGGCTGGTGAGCTGCTCTCACCTCTCCACTGCTCCAGAGCAAGATACTGATTGTTTTGCTGACCTTTGGGAAAGGGGAGGATCTTCCTCTCTGTTCCAAAATAAAAGAATACTGAAGGAAAATTTCAAGCTCGCCCATATCAAATATGAAGAATAACTCAAACTTTGGAGGCAACTAGGATTTTAAATGATTCATTTCCTCTGCAATTTTTATATTTTTTACTGTCTAGGGCAGCTCTATGTTGCAGCTGTTTTTTACAATATCCACCTTGAAGCATCTAACTCCCCTCTATGTTGTGGAGGAAAAACTCCTACACCCTAACCCTGAAATTCCACCAAGGGCCTGATTATCGATCAGTTTGCTCAATATCACAAGCTGTGATAGGATCAGGGAGCTCAGGCAGGACCTGGAAATCCTGTGCCAGCACTTGACCTACACTCCCTATATCTGGCTTATGCTCAGCAGAAGTTTTATTCACTCCAGCCATGACCACAGTGAGGAAATACAGCGGAGAACACGAACAGACGTGCACATGTGGGATGATCAGTGGCTCTCCCTTGACTTCTGTGGTGTGCAGAGCACCATCAGAGGACCAAAGCCATTAGGACATATTTCACTATGCACCTCCAGGAGTCTGGTTGTGAATGGCCTCACTGCAGCTTTCCCTGTTGGTTTTGGGAACGAATTACGCAGGGGAGCGCGGGCGAGCGAGCAGATCCATCAGCCCGCCTCGTGCTTCCCCTGTCAGAGCAGCAGCCCTGCAGAGCTGGCAGGATTCATCAGCACTGCCAGCACATCCTTTCATCTCCCTACATCTCTCTTAAACATGGGGAAGGGAGGTGATAACCAGATCCTTTGTGCACGGGTGGGTATATAAATCTCATGTCTTACAGGTGTATCCTGTGTGTGTAATGCTTCGTCTCTGCCATAGCTGATGCATAAATTCCATACAGTGGAGGAGGAGGCAGCATCCTGACCTTCCACTGCCACCTCCTACTACATGACCTCATTCTTTCTTGAGGTGGCTTTTTTCCCTCACGCTGTGAAGAAGAAACTCACCGTGTAATCTTTCGGAAGAGCATGGTAAAATTGTTTTACTATAATGGAATGAAAGTTTCATTTATCACAGAGTTCTGACTGCAGATTTTTCCATGGTATGCAGTGTGTTAGGTCTGTACAGTGGCACAGGTAACTGGGCCCAGGTGGACTCTGATTTCCCACCTGAGAATCAGGGTTTGCAGCTTTTAAAAAACTGAGAATAAGTGTGTGTTGAAGAATATTCCCTGATTTAGAATAATGGAATCATTAAGGTTCAAAGAGCCCTTTAAAATCATAAAGTCAAACCAATTCCCCATCACTGTCAAATCCATCACTAAACTACATCTCTAAGAGCCAGGTCTAGAGATCTTCTAAATATCTCCAGAGATGGTGACTCACCCACTTCCTTGGGCAACCTGTGCCAATGCCTGACCACCTTTGCAGTGAAGAAATTTTCCTTGATATCCAGTTTAAACCATGCCTGGCAAAACTTGAGGTCATTTCCTGTCCCTGGGAGCAGAGCCTGACCACCAGTCAGGGAGCTGTGGAGTCAGAAGGTCTCCCCCAATCCTCCTTTTCTCCAGGCTGAGCCCCCCATCTCCTTCAGTTGCTCCTCATCAGGTTTCTGCTCCAATATGGGTTTGTGTCCACATTCAGCACACCTTCCCTTCCCAAATTGGGTGAACTCTCTCCTCTTCAATTTCAGTCCTTTTATTACAAGGAATGGTTTTCTTATAGGTGCTTTTGGAGTGTTGGCACTTTAAAACTGAATACCTTTATTTTTTCCATAACTGCAGTTCTTGTCTCTTTTTTCTTTCAGTGCTGATACATAAAATCATGATTTTCGCTCTCTTTTATAGGAGCTGTGTAAGTAGTAACAACAGATGTTTCATTTTTCCATCAGAATGTTGCCACTGGAATACAGAACACTAAACTCAAATCAGAAATAAATTTTGCTACCTAAAAAAAAAAAAAAAAAAAGCCTGTTTTACATATACCCTTCCATGTGATAAAAAAACATAAACGACATGTATCCTGACATGCTATGATTACTAAAGCAGGCTTTAAAATAACTTGATAATAATCCCCAGATCTCACATATAACCAGGTCTAATTAATTCCCCTTGATTACCATCTGAAGTAGCACAGCTTTGCTTCAGACATTTTCCTAACAGCAAAATAGGTCTTTTCATTCACACAGTTCTTGCAAGTTTGGGAGCCAGTGCCTTTCTCCAAAATCACAGCTCTGTCTCAACTGAAACCTAATCTTGCTGTCTGGATAAACAGAAGCAGACTTGATAAAGAAAGGCATTTCAGATTATTACTTTAGAGCCTGTGTATGACTTAAAATTGGTTATAGAAAGTGAAGTGCAATGATGCACTACAGGTAAAAGAAATGTGCCCATGCTCATAGGAAGAGAAACAATATCATATGAAGAAATAGCTCTGGAAAGACTGAGGTTGTGACAAGCAACATGAAAAGGTCCCCACGTTTTACTGCTGCTGTTAATCCATATTTTCATTAAAAGCCACCTGTTTTTTCATGATTTTGACTGTCTGACTAAACAGTAGTGGACAGTGTGCTGTAGCTGACTCTGAGCAGAGGAGTTGAACTAAACATCTACAGGTGTCTCTTCTAAAACCAACAGTTCAAAGATTTGACCCATCAACTTCAGCAAATAATTGGAGTTGTGCAGGGCTTTTTTTCAGTGAGGAAGATATCAATTTCTGTTTTAAAGATTACAAGATCTCACTTCATCCTTGGGAAGTTCTTGTTTGATTAGTTCTGCTCTTGTTCATAAAATTATATTTCCAACCTACATTTTTGTAGCTCTAAAACAGTGCTTGATATCAAAACATCTTGCAAGACCTTAAGGTATCTTAACTTTTGCTATCATTGCTGTCATTCTAGGTTTCATGCAAAGAGATTGTTCTCATATTTTAATGAATTTTGGGTGGTCCCACCCATTTGTCCAATTAGAAGTTGTAAAAAGCCTCCTCTATCTTTGTACACACGAAATATGAGCATACATGCCAAATAAAGTCATATATGACAAAATATTCTGTAGGAAAATGGGGCAAATTGATACCCCAATCTCCACTGGATTTTGAATTCTCATCCTTTTTATTAAGGTAGTCTGTCTTCTGTGACAATCCCACTTCCCTGGAACACTTTAATATCTGGAATGACAAGAAATTATATCAGTAAAATGTAGGAAGTTACAGTTTTTCCAGAAGTGATGCACATCACAATCATCAATGAAAGGCTTTCATTTTCTGCACAATGGAGAGGCACATAGACAATACTCCTGCATCCAAACTGACTGCATTTTTAATTTCTTCACACACATTATTGTGCAATGTGCTTTGAAGGTGTTAACTCACTTTTTCCTTTCCTTTTAAATCTCATTATAAACTTAGAAATGTAATTGTCCAAGTTCTATTACTCTACAAAAATGAGATACAAATTAAAGATTGCTCTATTTAGGTCAGCACTATGTTTTAACCTCTAGAGAGATTCTAATGGTGCTTATAAAAGGCTCCATTTTTTTTTCAAATTAATGTGGAAAATCGATCAACCAGCAGAGGAAGAATTTAGAAAGCAACTCCAAGCAGGACTTTCTTTTAAGGAAAAAAAAGCCACTTTGAATTCCATAAACAACATTATAAAAAATTCAGGGTAGATCAGATTTTTTTTTTTTAGTAAGAGTGCCAGACTACAAAATAAAAAAAAATAAAAAAAAAAAAAGACAAACCAAAAGAAAAAAAAAACCAACAAACCAAACCAACCACCCAATCAAACAAACAAAAAACCCCAAACTGATGTAAATTCTCATCACTGTAAGTCAGTTCAGAAAATCTTCAGCTCCACACAGCTTCAGGGGAACTACACATCCAAGGCTGCTGATAAACTGGCACTGCTTACTACATTATTTTATTTCCTTGTCTCATGTGACTTCTCATTAGATATTATTGTCCTCTTTTGGCACTTAGCTGTGATAACGTGAAAGCAATACAGATAAGAAATTCATTTGTTAAGGATGAGGGATTCTCCTAATTGGAAAGGAATATTCCAAAGAACAATGTTTCATTGACATGGGTTTAATACCTGACTGGTTTGATAAGGTAAATAAGACTCAAGACAATTTAGACTGCCAAAAATGTAGGCTTCACAAAGGATTTGGTTGAATTCAGCCAAACTTTTTGAAACTCTACATTTCATTTAAGAAAAAAAATGCCATTACTCTTTAACACATCAGATGTAATTGCTGTAATCCACCCAAATGAGTAAGTATTGTTATGATATAAAGTGTATTTGCCATCATGTATCATTCTCTTGGCCTGCAAAATTTTCACTGTCTCCTTAAAATATGCTGCTCTATTAACAGCCAAATGGAATATGTCAAATTAAAGAGATTATTTATTTTGAATTCAATATTTCTTGAGTTTTGACTCAAAATTTTCAAAAAAAATTGTAAAAAACTGTAGATCAAAAGTAAAATTATCTAAACTATGAACTGTACATTTCTTCCTGTTTCCCCATCATTTCCCCACCATAGCTGTAGTGAATGAAAGCACAAAAAGGGAAGCATTAACTGATTTTAAAAAAGTAGAACTTTTTATGCTCTATGAAATAAAATTTTCATTTTTCCAAATGACTGACTGAAATGAAACACTTCTTTTATGAAGCTGCCTCTTGTTAAATTTTTTTTTAATGTGTTTCAGTCAATTTAATTCTTCCCACAGCCTACTGCAGTGTGAAGAATACCTGTGGAACTGATATTTGATAATATAGTGTTTTAATATTCTACCAATATGGAATTGTCATGTATTCTTAGCCTTTAAATAGCTTCATGTGTGAAACAACAGTTACTGATAGTCCAGATATGTAATTTTGAAGTTTAGCCTTGTTTCTTTTCAAGCCTGACTTGTTCACTTGAAATAAATTAAAAGTTTGTAATGTGAAATGATTAAAAATTAAATTACTTTCAAGACCTTTTCTCCAAAAGTTAAGAAATCACAGCACTCTAGGTACTTTTTTTTTTAATCTAGTTGTGGAAGGAATAAAAAAAAAAAAAAGAGCTAGAATATCTAAATATGTATTTGTAATAATATTTCTTTTGAAAGCAAACCAAAGTTTGCTAAAAAAAGGGAATTCAACAAATGGATCTTCATGCTTAAGTAAATGATTTTTAGATAAGTAATATTACCTGATAAATGCAGAATTTATAAAACAGATATTTCCAACAGAATATACAAAATCTTCAGACTATTGGTGAAAATGACAGCTGGGAGAAGAAAATCACAAATAAGTGAACTCAGCAGTGAATGAGAGCATTCCATGAGTGAAGAATGAGAAAAATTAATTTATCCTGTGCTGCTAATCGAGGTGAATGAACAGGCAGGAGTGTCTTTAGTCCTGGACATGTGGGATACACAGCCTGGAGTAATACAACCCCTGCACCTGGAGAGGCTCTCCATGCAAGCAGCAAAGCATGGCCCTGTGAGACAAAAGTCCTCTGCACAGCACAGTTGTTTATCAATATGTTGCTGTTCCTGATGCATAATAAAATCCCTGGTTTAATGCACTGGAGCCGTTCTGGAGGCCTGTGAAAATAACACAGCAAACTCTTGCTCATCACCACAGAGAGCACAAACCATCTCTCAATAGGCTGCAGGATGCAGAATTGGTTGTTATGATGATTTAACCCCATGTTAATGGAAAAAGTGTTCTAGAGTGGACTGAAAGGACTTTTTTTGTCATCAATCCAGACTTAGAAATTAAAAGGGTGGATTCTTTTTCTTTTCAAGAAACAATTTTCCTGTTGGCCTGATGCTTCATTCTATTTTACACAATTTGAGGCAATATCTGAGGCAGTGGCAGCACCCCAGACTTTACATATTGAAGAAGGTAAGTCCTTATAGAGGGAGTATCAAAGCACCTTTCCATGACCTTCAAGAAAATTATAATATTATCCCTGAAATACGATTGTATATAAGAAAACTTTTATGTAGAAAAAAATCTCCCTTCATATCTATGACTAACAATAAGAAAAAAAGAAAAAAAGGTTTTGTTTGCTTTGAGCTTTTCCATTTTTGTAAACTTACAGCAGGGCTGCAATGAGTTGGCCCTGGCTGGACATTGGGTGCTGGCCAGTGCTGCAAAATGTGCATGAAAGCTGCTTCAGGATGTGGCCATGCACAAGAACTGGTTAAAAAAAAAATCCCACTAATGCACTGCCAAACTTAAGAAGCGTTTTTCCTTTCAGCTGCTTGCTTTTACACGCAGTGACAGATATATCCAGAAGCCTATCTTTGTAAAAATTTAGCAGTGAAACAGAATGCTGCTCCCCATCTCGAAGAGCTGAGGCACCACAGAGTGCTGCACGTTTCTTCTGGGCTCAGAGTGATGATTTGGAGTAGGTGGCTGTGCAAATGTTAGAAGAAAGATGAGTGATTTGGGAAGCTTTTGGTCTATTGAATTGGTGGTTTGGGTACAGGGAAGAGTTATGCTGTGTGATAACGAGCAGAATGCCACTAAGCTGTTGCAGGCAGAACTTGCACGAATTTATGAGCAAGTGGTGA
>JACBWW010000065.1:2239914-2251762 GCA_020086605.1 Lanius collurio | reverse complement strand
TGATAATCTGGTCCCTTATTTATAACATGTCCTGCCTCCAGTCACCTTCAGGAATCACTGCCCCTGAACCACCTGTGTCACACACAGGTCCTCACCCCCACCAGACAGACAGGAAAGCTGTACTCAGATTAGTTTGAACCCCAGCATTTCCAGGTCTCCTGGTGGTTCAGGGGGTGGTGCATGTGCAGTTATGAAAGGAAAGCATCATTAGCATCCAACTGTGAGAGTCTGTCAGGAATGTGGAAGGAGCAGCCCATTAATCCTGGACAATTCCATGGATCCTGGAAGAGGCTGTCAGGGTGGGCAGGAGGGAGAACCAGAGTGATCAGGTGCAGGCAGTCTGCTTTTGACACAGCTCAAATGCTTCCAGTTTGGGGGTCTGGTACAAGCAAAATTAGTGGATCAGGTGAGAAGTATCTCCAAGGAATCCATTACAATATATTTCAAGACTAATATAAAAAAGAACTGGAAGATAGCTGAAAAATATTTAATATTTTCTTCAAAGACCAGTCTGTCATCAAGTTAATAATGGAGGAAATTGTGTAATGTGACTCTGGAAGCATAGTAGGGAAAGTCTGGGACAGGAAGCTGAGCTCCCAAGAACTTCACTTCTGTGAGGTCTCTACAAAGAGGGAATTCTGCCTTAAAAAATAATCAAATAATCAATCCCAAGACCCCCCAGGTACCCAATAAACATCTGCTTAAGTAGCCTAAAAAGCCCTCATGGCATTAACTCATTAGCACTATCTAAATTATTTCCATTTAAGAGACATTTAAGTTCTGTTAAACAGTAAAACTGTGAGAAAACCTATCTAAAACTTTCCTTCCTCTTGGTTTGAGTTCAGAACTATGCTTGAACACCTGAAAAGGCATGCAAAGGGGTCCTGCAGACTGAAATCCTTCTGTTATCCCTCCTGCAGCAGCTTCCAGTGCAGGAACCCGTGTGCCTCAGCATTTCAGGTGTTTCAGGTGTCGTGGGATTCTGTCACAGTTCAGTATTACAATTCCCAACACACAATATTAGCTCCAGGGAAAAAGTTTTGCACAGCATGTGGAGATCTCTCATAGTTTCCAGGCATTTCTCAGCTGCTTATACTCTTCCTATTCTGGACAACTTTTCAGACATCTCAAAGCTAAAATAATTGTTTAACAATTAGTACTTTTTTATGGGAACAATACAGCTTAAAAATTACAATGTTTGTGGTGCTTCCTACTTCTGAGAGGAATCACCTGTATTTTTCACTTATGTTTTCACTCTTGGGTAGAGTGACCACAACAAATGGGGAAAAATTAGGTCTTAATTTGCTCCAGGAGATGGCATTGTGAATTCTCTCATTATATGCAAGAAACAGAGAAAATATGAAGACAATCAATGTAGGCTGTCCATAGTTAATCAACCCAATGTACATTAAAAAAATAAAATCAGGAAAAATTACAGTGTAAGCCAAGTGGTTATAAATAAACATTGCAAAGAACTTTAAGAATTGTTGCTGAACTAAAGAAATAAAATATTAATGTATTGTTAATTAGGTTTGATTGAATTTTGGAGGCATTCCTGATGGAGCACTGTTGGATTTTTAACATTGCTGTGGAAGGATCTTTTCTGTACAATTATGGCTGAAGACAGAACATATAAAAGGGGAAATAATTCTTGTTTAGGGATTGGGAATTGATGTATTGGAATGCAACAGAATCAGATGTAACAAGTTACATTTGCAGGAGACATCTATCAGATGGTGAAAGATTTGTCTGTTCCTCAATGAATCACACAGTGCCCCTCCCCCTTCTGAATAATTCAGAAGTTTTTAAAAAATTTTTCTTATTCTTCTTTTGCTGTAAACTTATTTCCTGTAAATCAAGGTTTCAGGGGAAAAGGGGAGATATTAACCACACAAAACAAAGGAGAATAAGTATGAACCTTTAGGCATTGTTTTGCAAGTGTAGATCAGGTTTTAAAACAAATAAGGGAAAAGATTTCATGGTGTTATGTGGGTTTAGAGCAGCTGTGGAATANAACAAATAAGGGAAAAGATTTCATGGTGTTATGTGGGTTTAGAGCAGCTGTGGAGTAATGTGTTTCCCCTTTTATTAATTAAGTAAAAAAAATTACATATCACCAATAATAATAATAATAATTATTATTGCTGAGATGATTAATTTATACTGTATATATATAATAAACATACTCAACTTTGCCCAGTGGAAACAAACAATAGTTTTCTACATTGTTTGCTTTCAATTTTGGTTTGAATTTGATTGAGTGCTCTGCACACATATTTTGACACCATTGGCCATGACAATTTGTGTATGGATTAAGAGATGACAAGATACAGATATGTTAAGGGAGGCTATAAGTCAATTATCAATCAATCAATCAATCAATCAGTCAATCAGACTGCCTTTCCAAGAACAGCAGACATAAAATGCTGGAAAATCACAGGTGTTACTAAACACACATTCTCTGATCAGGACATTTCTTAGATTTCTGCCTTTAAAATAGTGTATATTACTTAGGTAATTTCAGGTTTTTGTTCTGCATTACTCCATTTAACTTCCATTGTGCTGAATGAACAAAAAATTCACCTGTGCTTCCAAGAAAGTGTTTTGACATTTTGTTTTTCAGGTACCCATCTTTTATGCTGAGGTTTGATTTGCTTGATTGTTTGCAATAAAATGTATCTTTTTCTTGCAATCAAATGTAACAGTATTTTTAAATTTCAGTGCTGGAGAATAAAAGATTAAAGATGTTTTCAATATCCTTCCAGTTTAGGAAAAAAAAATCAAACACGTCACTACAGTTTCTTAATTGAACAGGCTATCAAAGATATCAAAGATGGGACGAAAATATTTTCTCAGACAGCAGACAATTGCCATTGGGTCTGATAATGACTGTTTTAAAAGGTTGGGTTTTTCAAGGTCTTTGTCATAAATGTACAAATTACTCCAGCTGGCAAAATGGTGCTGTTAAAGTGAATTTTTGCCTGGGATTGTTTACCCCAACTGCTGCCATTTAGCGTTGCAAAGCATTACAAAAGCACTGCAAGTCACGCTGCTCTTTGCACTGATGCTTTTGCTGTGATGAGAATCACTGTGAGAGGAAACCCTGAGGAACAGTGGCCTTGCGTTCATGTTCATAAAGTTTCTGATTTTGCAGATTAATCTAGTTGGGACAGCAAGAACCAGCTACAGGGAGAGTTCCATGTGGAAAGGAGAGCAGTTCACACTCCAGCCTCCCTTTTTGCCTTTATCCTGAGATAAAAGCATCAAGGGAGGCAGGAATTCTGCCCATCTCAGGTGAGACCCCACCTGCTCAGCGTGCCCAGAGAAGCTGTGGCTGCCCCTGGATCCCTGGAAGTGCTCAGGGCCAGGTTGGACAGGGCTTGGAGTACCCTGGGATAGTGGAAGGTGTCCCTGCCCATGGCAGAGAGGGGAACAAAATGAGATTTAAGATCCCTTCCAACCCAAAATACTCATAGATCTACAGTTCCATGAAACAGAATCATAGAAAGAGAAAATATTTTCCTAAAAGGATGATCTCAGTGGGTAACTTTAAAAAGTGTATGGAAATAAGAGGTGATAAAACAAAAAAAAAAACACGCTTCAGATTGAATTTACAAGGCATTTGAAAATCAGCCAGAACTCTAATTATGGGCTCCAGGAAATGCTGTTTGTCTGTGCTATTAAATAGTATCTATTATATTTATTAGAGATGATATCACCAACTTTATGTGTAATAGCCTAGTATTTAAGATTGTTGGCTAAGTGTGTATTTCTTGCAACTCATCAAAGAATTGCTGCCAACATTTGTTCATGGATGCATCTCTCCTGTTATTGTAGATAAAGGCAGAGAGAAATGTTTATTTTGCCTTTTCTATAACCAGCCAGTCCACTTACAAAATGTACTACATTTCCATTTCCAAACTATCTGTATTAAAAAGCAATTTAAAAAATATTTCCTCTGTAAGCAACAGTACTAATAATGCCCAGTTTTCTACATGTGTTTTTGGGTCTTTTTTTTTATTTTATCCAAATTAACTGGGATGTCTCTATGACAAATGAAAATATCCAACCATGAAAATATTTGTTCTCCATTATAAAGTCAGACTGCAGTACCACCAGGTCACCCCCTTCTCACAACTTATAATATTTCTCCTCTGTACCACAGTGTTAAATTCCTCTTTAAATGAGTTTATCTCCTTCCCTTACATTCCTCAGTCTTTGATGATGTTTCTTCTTATTTTGTGTGGCCCTTTAAGTAAGAGGAACCTCTGATCATTCTGCTTCCCATGAAAGCATCTCCATTTTTATTTTTATTTTTTTAATTAATTTAAAATTAATTTTATTGCTTTTATTTACTTTTAGTTTTATTTATTTTTATTTTAATTTAATTTGTTTATTTTTTCACACAAAATGACTTCTTCACCTCTTTATTCTGATTATTCTGCATCTTGTTACCTGTGTGAACAACTGCTGTTCAAATTGTGTGTTCTTTTCCTGCCCATGGAGAGACAAAACTGTCTTTTTTTCCTAACTGATCTTCCCAGTGTTTCAGGGAATCTAAACATCTAGACTCTAGACAAGTTATTTCAAATAGCTGAAAAGAAAAATCCTAGTCACTGCGGGAGTATGGCCTTCCAGAAGTCTCACAGGGAATAGGAAAATGGGGTAAGAAATATGCATCAAAGGAATATCAAACAAGTCATCTTACTTTGATAAGAAAAAAGCCAAGAAAACAAACCAAACATAAACCCACCAAAAAACCCAAATGAAATAGACACAAAAAAATAAAAACAAGCAAAAAACCTCAACCAACCAAACAAACAAACAAAAAAACCAAAACAAAACACACTAAAGACTGAAGATATTTGGAGAAATAAGAGTAAAACTTTGTATGATTTCTGGGTAGGACTTACTGTCATTCAACGCCAGATTGTCTGAAGTTTAACACAGAAATTGTGTGTTTGCAATCCAAAATGAATATGCTAAATCAAGTGATTGTTTTTTTCAAAAATTGAAAGGAATTTTTTATTCAGATCATCACTGATATGTGATTACTATAAAAATATTTACAATATTATGTGTATTAGGCAGATGCAGAAAATTTCCTTTGTGCAGCTCACAGTGGGGCAGTTCAGCTTTGGGAGTCTAAGATGGAAAGGTACAAATGCAATTTTTACTCTCTCTGATGAGAGTTAAAATTCATTGAATCTCAGTGTAAAGGGTGTATTTTTCTGCTTTATAACCAAAGAAACAAATTAGATATTAATCCCAGAATCCCAGGATATCTGGGGTTGGAAGTGACCTGTGGAGCTGATCGAGTCCAACCCCCCTGGCCAGGCAGGGTCCCCCGGAGCAGTGGCACAGGAACGTGTCCAGCTGGCCTTGGGCTGTCTCCAGAGAGGGACACTGCAGGCCCTCCCTGGGCAGCTGTTGCAGGGCTCTGCCCCTCCATGCACAGAAGCTCTTCCTGCTGCTGGGGTGCAACTTGTGCTGCTTGCTTTGCTGGCCACTGCTGCCCACGCTGTGGCTGCAGCAC
This sequence comes from Lanius collurio, assembly GCA_020086605.1. Classification (NCBI taxonomy): domain Eukaryota; kingdom Metazoa; phylum Chordata; class Aves; order Passeriformes; family Laniidae; genus Lanius; species Lanius collurio. The sequence continues at coordinate 2,246,226 of JACBWW010000065.1, read as the reverse complement.
GGAACAGAGCCTGGCCCCGTCCTGCGGCAGCCCCCGGAGGGGTTTGTGTGCATTGCTGGGAGCCCCTGGGAGCCTTCCCTTGTGCAGCCTGGCCAGGCCCGGCTCCCGCGGGCTCTGCTCAGCACAGAGCTCAGCACACCCCAAAGCCTCTCGGGGGCCTCCCCTGGAGCCTGGCCAGCAGCTCCTGCTCTCTGCTGGCCTCAGGAGCCCAGCAGTGGCCCCGGCCCTGCAGAGGGGCCTCAGCTGGGCAGGGCACGGGGGCAGGATCCCCTCCCTGCCCTGCTGCCCACACCGCACCCCGTGCCCCCGGGTCCCCCTGGCCCTCCTGGCCCCAGGACACTCTGCCAGCTCCTGGGCACCTTGTGGGCCACCAGCACCCCCAGCTCCTTCCCCCAGAGTGCCCAGCAGGTGCCCCCGGCCTGTGCTGGCCCTGGGGCTCCTTCCTGCCCTTGTGGGAAGGACCTCACTGGCTTTCTCCCCACCCAACGCTCCAGCCTGTCCAGGTCCCTCTGAGGGGCAGCTCAGCCTCCAGGTGGATCAGCCTCTCCCCCAGTTCTGTATCATCAGGTATAATCACATAAACAGGGGGGAAAAGAAAGCCTCANTAAGAGTAAGAATAAGAATAAGAATAAGAATAAGAATAAGAATAAGAATATTAATGTTGTCACAATATGTTTTATTGGTTTCAGTCTTGTTGTTTGTTGTGGTGGTGGTAGTTGTTGTTATTAGTGTTGTTATTATTATAATTGACTGCTAAAGCCATACTGCAGCACCTTCCTCCTCCAGGGAGAGATGTCTTGATTTTGAATCAAAAAAAAAAAAAAAGAGGTGATATTGCTGGTTCTCTGGGGCCTGCACGATCCTCCTGTGAGAATACAAATGTCAGTCTGAAGGCTGAAGGAGACTTTAACTCAGACAACCCAAATCATCCTCGATTTTTTTATTTCCCCAGACCCAAATGCTACACAATTAACAAAGAGAATTGCATGCACAAATCTTATTTTGTCACAAAAGTTTGTGTTTACTTTTTCTTTTTCCCATTCACTTTGTTCCTCCAGAACACTTTGGGGTTTTGGCCCTGGTCTTAAGCTGTAAATTCCCCAGGGAAGGGGCTGATGCAGCTGTACCCCAGCCTATACAGCAGCTGTCTGGAAAATCTGCTCTGATTGTCAATAGAGATGAAATCAAATGAGACAAAATGAAGATTTCTCAAAATCATAATGAGAACCAGGGCACTCATTGGAAAAGCAGAGTCCCTGCGGGGAAGGAAACAGTCAAGATATTTAATTGATATACCAGAAAGGCGGATGAAGTAGTGGCATTGCTTGAATCTGAGTGCAGGTCGAAATCTCAGAGTCTTGTGTCAAGAAAATTTTTTGTCTGCTGTACCACTAACAATCTGAAAAGAAAAGAGGATTCTTGTGGCTTCTTTAGATGAGCATGGCCTTTTCCGACTTGGGGAAAAATGTTCTGCCAGTCATGAAAAGTATTACCTTTCAGAAAGGTAACTGGTACTAGCACATCTCCTTCCTCAACCTTTTTTTTTTTTTTCTCTTTTTTCTTTTTTTGTGTGGGTATGTGATGAATATTAATTTCTAACACACATCTCTAGCTCTTAACCTAAAAAAGAAAACAACAACGACATCAACAACTTCAACCAACCAACTTAAAAAAAAAAATACAACCAACTCAAGAACACTTAAGAATAACTTTCAATAAATTTTTTTTTTGTCATACATGGAGTCAGGATGGCTCTGTCGGGTCACTGCAGTGGCGTAAAAATATTTCTAAAATCTCTCACATTGTCAAGTTCTGACATGAATTATCTACAAACCGTCACTCTGGACTGCAAAATACCAGAAGATTGAAGCAGCCATGTTGGTTAGTTGTCTTCTTGATTCACACAAAACTAATTGAAATATTTCAAGTGTATGTAATGTTGATTTGAGATGCATCCCACCATGATGGACCAAGAGCCAAAAGTCTCTTGGCTCTAATAATATTCTCTGACTTTGAAATCACAAGATCTTTGGCAAAGACTGCAGTTAAATGCCTGAAATGAAGGTGGCACCTTGCCCTTAAATACTTTATAGTGATTTAATGGTTACTCTGTGAGTTCTGAAATTCTATGTGAATGAGCTGTTAAAACTCTGCAATATGAGCTTTGAAAGCAAGACAAAGTAATTTCTAAAATTAGGTTTCAAATCTTGTTTTCTCCCTCAGAGTAAAACAAATTAACACACAGACACAAAAAACCCAAACAAAACCAAAAAATCTTCTATTATTTATTGCAAAGATCTGCAACAGCACACAGCCTCAGACACTGTAAAAACTCCTTAGAGTTTAAATGCTTGAAGCATATTCTTGCTAACCTGAAAATATGTTTGGTAGGTGTCTGAAATGAACTCTTTCACCAAGTTCATTCATGGTTTTCTCCTTGAAAATCTTGTGTAAATAACAGTAGATAAAGACCTTGGTGAAACGCATTTAACTGCAAAACAGTGACTTCAGCACCAAAGCCAAAACAGCACCTCGGTTGTTATAAATTTAATGTAGCCTCTGAACAGCTGTGTTTGGAGTTTTAGCAGCTTTCTTCTAGCACAGCCCTTGTGTGGTTTGTAGAAATTCAGCTTGATTTTGGTCAAGTGTTGGCCAAACCAGGGAACTCAGATTTCTGAGGATGTACTGCATGAGAGGGAATACTTGCACCGTCAGCAGACCTGGACAACTGGGCTGCACGTCCAAGATGTTGCTTCAATGACTCAGGGTGCAGATAACTCCTAATATTGAGGCGTGAGAGGCAAGGCCAGCTTTGCTGGAGATCAAAAAGAGCTCTTAGACTCCTCTCCCTAAGCAGCTGTTTAGAAGGGTGCAAATGACCCAACAGCCCTATTAATGATGGTGATCTGGCTTTGCTGTAAATGGGAGCAGAAACAACCCGGAGAGGGGGGCAGAACAAGCTTTACTACTGCAAAGCAAACACTTTGCGCTTGGGAAAAGTAGGAATAATGGATCAACAGAGAGAGATTAACTAGAGAAGGAGAGAGGTGTGTGTTAGCTTGGTATTGTAAGGAACTGAGGGCTGTTCAGTCAGACAGTCTCCCACTGACTGATTTCCTTTAAGTATTCATATTTACAGCTGGGAGAGGTATACAAGCCATGGAGGGCATGGGAATGCGATATCTTAAGTGCCAGTCAGTGTCCTCCTCACGATGGAGTCTCATGGTGCTTAAAAAAATGTGCAGGCAGCAAAGCGGGGGGTGAAGCAGCACTGTGGGTGCTCTGGGTGCCCATCAACCTCTCACAAATGCAGGTATCCCCCAGTCCTCTGAGTTTTCCTGGGAACAGCCATCTCACAGCATAACCTACAGCATCAATGCCTGGTGGGGAAGGATCGTGAGCAGAAAACTGCACCCACGTTAGAAGACCCTCTCAAACTGCCAGAGAATAGGTTTAGATGGGATCTTGGGCAGGAATTGTTCCCTGGCAGGGTGGGCAGGCCCTGGCACAGGGTGCCCAGAGCAGCTGTGGCTGCCCCTGGATCCCTGGCAGTGCCCAAGGCCAGGCTGGACATTGGGGCTGGGAGCAGCCTGGGACACTGGGAGGGGTCCCTGCCATGGCAGGGGTGGGATGGGATGACATCAAAGGTCCTGTCCAACACAAACCATTTCATGCTTCTATGATTCTATAACCCACTGTCTGCAGCTTGCTGCAGGTGTCACTTCATCAGGGCAGAACTTTTTACCCTAACTGCGACTCCTCACTCAGAGGAGTGAGATTAATCTCTAACTCGAGATTTTCTGGTGTGGCAGAACCCCGTGGCAGTGGTGGGGAACTGTCTGCAGAGGCCTTCAGCAGATATACATGCACCAGCACTCAGCTTCCTCTCACCTAAGTCCTACTGAAAGAACCATGGTGAATCTAAACTGCTTTCAGAAGCAGGCAGGGAATAATCCCCAACTGAAATTAGTCAGCTCCAAGTTTCTCAGCTTCAGGGGTGTGCAGAAATCTTTACAGAACAAAACATGGGAGTGCCTCATTAGTGAGTTGTGCTCACACCTCAGCCTGCGTACTCCTCTCCTCTTCTGTGTTCTTGTGCACTTCACATGTTTGCATTTTGAGAAGCAAAGGATTAATTTTAAACACACTCAGACATTCAGATGTGATTCTTTAACACTATCCTCTGTAGGCAGTAAAACCTTGTTTCCAAAATGAAAGAAAAATAGTCAAACTCAACTATGGCATTGATTTTGTTGGCTCCTTTCTATAAATACTCAAAAAGAAAAAAAAAAAAAAAACAACCAATGTCTCTGTTGCAAAAGACTGAAAGAATTTTTTTTTTTTTTTTTAATGGAGTTTGAGTGTTTCTCTGGGTTACACAGCTACTTCTCCCCCTTTCCTGTGATGGAAAATTACATGACAACGCTGTAGAACTATAAAGGTTTGAGGGAAGCATAAAATCCACGTTGAGTTAACAGAAAACCTAACATGTTCAAGAATTGGGGGATCAGGCTGCTTTTGGGAAGGGATGAAAGAATGAACTGTTCCCTTTTTTAGAGACAGTGTCAACCCCAGGAATAATTCTGGCAGCATTGCTCTGGTGGTGACAGACAGATGTATTATGTCTTCTTTTCCTGACTCAAACACACACAGATGACTTGCAGAATCAGAGCAGCTGGTTATGGGGAACGGTGTCTGACAAATCCCTGAAGAACAAAGTACATATTATTAGGAAAAAGGAAAGTTCTGCTGCATGCAGCAGAGGCTTTTTATAGCCCTAATTATAGCAGAGATGGCAATATAATCTGTGCCTGTGCAGTCTGAGACTCTGGCTCTAAGAAAGTTCTGATCGGGCCGGTGCTGTGATGGGAGCTGGTGATAAAGCTAATCTCCTCCACAAAGCCAGTATCCAAGATACCCTAAAGGCATTATAGGGTAATTGGCAGGTTACACTCACGTTGTCTGGATGGCATCTAAAATTGGCAAGAGGCTGGCAAACAGGAAGGATCAGCTCTTGGTCTCCTGCTGCTGCAGCACAGGTGGGAGTAACTGTGGTTCACCTTTTTGTGTAACAAGTCTTAGGGTGTCACTGCTAAACATTAGCCACTCATGCCAAAATCATCTGCATGTTATACAGTCACACTTGCTGTCACTGTTCCTTTACTGATGGATCTTTATCTAAGGGCAGTGTGGCTGCCTACATTTCCACAGGCTACATTTCTTTTTTTTTCCTGTTTAATGTACTGCAGGACCTCAAAGGGTTAATTGGGGCATTTGAGGCAACACAGGAAATAATGCAGGAAATGAAAGCTACTGATAAAAGTAAGATGGAGAGAAAGAGTAGGGGCATAACCAGGCAGGGATTAGCTCTTTCCCAGTTGAAAATACTGGGGTTTTTCCCTTGGAAAGGCAGCAGTTGATCTGTCTCTCCACTCTACCCCTTCTGCTCCAGAAGGTCTACAGGAATCCTTAGCCTGAGGGAAGGATGTTGCAGATTTAGGCAGTCTCCACGGTGCCTGTCTGGCAATCCTATTAGGCAGACATTTCTGACAAACAGAGATGATCATTTGGATGGAAGAATATAAGAAAATTTGCATGCAAAAGAGTTCTTGATCCTGAGTGATTGGTAAACGAATAAAATATGTATTTGGGTGTTAGAGTGCAGCAAAGTAAAATTCAGTGGGAATTATCCTGAAGTTTTGGAACAGTCTGGAAAGTGAAAAGTAGCCTTCAAGTTCTATCAGTGGCAGAAAAAGGAAGATAGAAATATTAAGGATTAATATCCGGCAGTTTTTGAGCCCATTTCTCTCTTAGATTCCAAACCACAAAGCATATAAGAAATCCACATGACAGGAGGAAGAGTTTTGCCTTAGGGGTAAATATCAAAATACAAATATAAAAATGTAGTGTTTGTATATTTTGTATATATATTAATGTTGATATAAAAGGTAGAATGTCAGCTTAAGCTGCAACAGCTCGTGACATCCCAGTCCCATCCTGCCTGCATTTCTGCAAAGTGCCTTCACCACTGGCAACACAGCAAGGATTTGCAAATAAGATCCCAAAAAGGGAACAGAGAACCCAAAAAGGGAACAGAGAACTTTTGGGGTATCCTGAAGGTGCTGGGGTTTCCCACAGAAAACTGATGTTTGCATACCTATAGCACTTATAGAGTTAGAAACAGGTTTTCCTGCTGTCAACGAGGCAGCTGCTCCAAGAAAAACAACAATGGCAAAAAAAATGCATAATTTCTGAACCTTGGAGGACATTGAAGGACAGCAGGGTAGAATCTTCATTGAGAAAGTGAGGTCA
>JACBWW010000065.1:2219240-2230147 GCA_020086605.1 Lanius collurio | reverse complement strand
TATGAGCCTCAGTGGGGGTGAGGATGAAGTTTCATGCCCCTCATAACCCCCATTTTGAGTATCTGTGTGAGATAAAGCATTGCTCAATTCCCTCCTGCAGAATAGTCTCTACTTTCAGTGGAAAGAATAGGATTGTATTTTATGTAGATGCTAGCAGAATAAAATTTTAAGATTTACGGGGTGCATCTGGTGTTTTTTGGTTTTGTTTGCTCATTTGCTTTGTAATTGTTGCTCATCATTAATAAAGTAGACTAAGTAACATTAAACAAGCTGTGATTTTCAATGTTGTGGTTTTTTCGTTTTGCAGTTTTCACTTTATAGTTTTGCAGTTGTGTGGGCTGGCAGTAAGAACCCCAAAACAAAGATTTACTTGCTTTATTAACTTTCCTTTATTTTTTTTCTTATGAAATCCAAGTGTAAAAAAAAAAAAAAAAAGAGTAGCAATATGTAGAGACTCTTCTTGGACATTTTCCTCCTAGAGATGGTAATAGAAATATCCAATTTCCAGATTGTGACAGAAAACCACAGCTTTTTCAAACACATTGGAATGAAGTTACGAGCCTGCATTTTAAAATGAATTTTAGATTTGGCACAAGAGATCTCAGATGAAAACCTCCTGCTGAGATGATGAGGTGTATGGATTTAAGATTCAGTGATCATGCGAAGAGTTTAACAACTCTGCTGATATGAGTGTTAAGGGAAGAAGTTAAAATGAACTGAATTGGTAATTCATTTTGGTTACACTCTGGGGGAAGAACAGACATTTTCTAATAATTAATTATCTAATTTAAAACCTCCCTATTTCTTGACTGAGGTAAAAAATGAGGTATTTTGTATAATAAAGCAGCTGATCTTTAAAACTAATGGAAAGTGGTTTTATATTTTTCACAAAAACTATAGGCGCTTCAGTTCACTGGCTCTGCCTCAGGAAATCAGTTTCAAGCAAATTAGCTAGTAAAATGAATGTATCCTGCTCTGGTTTATTAATGAAAGCAGTGTGTAAACACAGCTGATCAGTATATGGCAACCTGCATAAGAGGAGAAATAAAAATATGCATGAATTAAATGGTTTTGATTACTGACCATTGATCATGAGCTGTGTTTGGTATGAAATGTTTCTTTTGCTTGAAAAACAAAGACGTGTCGGGCCCATAAGCCAGGCAGTTTTCATTGCCTTTGATTGCCTTCATCAGAGATTTAAAGCACCCAGTAGAACTTAGAAGGAAAATGCACAGCCTTGCAGTGCTGTGCTTGTGGAAGGTGCACCCTGAAATGTAAACATTTCATCCCTTATCAAAAAAATCCTCAGCTGAGGGTTGTGTTCAGGATTAATGTTCAGGGTTCTGAACATGCTTACACACTCAGATCCCAGAGGGAGAGTCCCAAATGTCTTGACTCATTGGTAGGGGGCAAGATATTAATTATAAATTCTCATCAGGCCAAAAAAAAGACACCAGTCCATGTGTCAAGGGAAATCTTATGGTTTATTATATGGTTGCCTTAACTCCAGCAATTGGCCACTATTAACTCTCAAAAGCTTTGGTTAACAAGCCCTTATTTTACAAGCTCCAGCAACAAACTTCAGGCACCAGGATCTCAACTTTCACAATTACAAGTATGGCTGACAAGGGGTAGAATAGGATAACTATGACCAGGTACAGCAGGAGAGGAGAAACACGGAGATGGAAGAGAGAGAACAAGAACAAATACCACCAGTCCTCAGATCCCACATTGGTCCTGCCATGTGGGTGGTCCAGGTCTGGGGTCAACAAAGAGAATGAGAGAAAGGGAGAGGAATTGATACACTTCTTTTCATAGGGTTTCCTTCCTTTACCTGGCTCACATCTCAAATGTAAAACAGATTTTTCATGTTCCTGCATGTACAGCCCCTTTGAGTCCTGCAGGAAGTGAGGAGATGGCTCAGGAGCAAGAACAAGAATGTGTTTTATATTTTAGCTATTGCCTTGAAGTACAGTTGTGCAAACATCCCATTGCTGCTCACATAATTTCTGATCTTGAGCATGAAACTGCTGTGCAAATATAAAGAATAATAACTGGGGTAAGTAGTACATTGGTCTCTCTTTTTATAAGAATGTGTATTGAATTGTTGAACCAGAGGCGTGGCAAAAGCTTTTAAGGCAGTTCTTCAAAGCCCATGGTTAAGTAAATCAGTCTCATTCTGTTCTCACAGTTCTAGGGATATTGACTTTGGATTGTATTAGCTAGCCATACCAAAAATAAAAAATAATTAAAAAAAAAAAAAAAAAAAGCCCAAACCTTGTAGCCTCAGGATAAGAGAGAAAGCTGGCTGAGCACTGGTGGAGCCTGATGAAATGAGACTGTGATGGTTGAAGTGGGTACAGCAATCCCCTGGCATAACAAAAGGTCGGGGGTACGATGTGACACAGAGAGCTTTAAGGGTGGGTTCAGAGAAGATGAAAGGCAGCTTTGTTGAACCTCTTAAAAACATTTTTCCAAAGCTGAAAGGTGACACAGGAGAGAATGAAACACAGGATGCTTTGGTGACAAATTTTCAAATACATGGAAGCTTCTGCTGGAGTTTTTGTTACTGAGTTATTGCTGATGCATTAAGAGATGCTTTGAAGAGCTTTGAGAACACAAAGTGGTGACATATGTGGGATGTGGTAGGAGAGAGCATGGAAATGGAGTCACAAAAGGACTGTAATTATCAAGATGAAGCAAGAGACCTGTGCAGTGCTCTGCAACTGTATTGGGAAAGCTGCTGCTCATTTCTGAAGGCCTGAGTGAGAGATGGCAAGTTAGTATGTACCCCAGCAGATGGGAACTTGGGGTGATTAGCTGTACCAGTGGCTCGGGAAGGCGGTGTCCTGGGGGAATAACTAAGGGAAAACATGGGGAGAACATCAGCCAGGTGCCAACTCTCACCCCTTGTAGAATCAAGTGGCAAGCAAAGTAATACTGGCCAGTATTGCAATGTTATTTTTGTTCCATATAAGCTGTTATAATTCAGGGTTCTTCTTATAATGACAGGAAATCAAGGTCCTTGAAGACTTGGAGAGAGTAGCCCACTTTTTATTGTGCTTCTTGGGGACAGTGAAGATCAGGCCTCATCTCATTCCTTCATCCATATTTCTCTTTCCAGACCTTCCAGTGTGTTCTGGGAAGAGCTGTTCTGTCTGCCCTTTGAAGTATGTAGGAAAAAGGGAAAAACTTTCCCTGACAAAGTTTCTAAACCAACTAGTTGAATATGTCCAGCTGGTTCTAGTCATCAGTGTGTGGGAGAAAAATATGCTCTGTAACCACACTCTTTGAGATGATGTAGAGTGAAAAATGGTAATTTGAAAAAGAGAGGATGAAACTGTTTTAAAGACCTTGGAGAAAAAACCCAGACTATTGCAGCTGAAGTTCCAGTGCTTGTTCCTCTTCAAAAGAAAAGGGTAAGCAGGAGAGAGTCTCTACAGTGAGAAATGAGGGGGAACTGGAGAAATTCCACACTCTCAGACACGAGATTGTGTACCAGTATTTCTCTGTACTGGGCTGAGGTCTGAAAACCCCCTACCCTTCATGCTGCCATGACATTCTCCTTTGCACTCATTTCCATGGACAGGAATTCCAGATACCTTGGTCTGGTATGTTCCTTAATTGTTCCAATTTAATGTGGATAATTAGGGGACTATAAGTCTTGGAACTGTTGACTAGAAGTCATGTAGTCAACTGAGAGGTCATTTAAAATTTAGTTCATGAAAGTCAAAGTCTAAGACATTTAAAAAAAAAATAAAAAAGAGGTGAAGGAAAAAGGTATTTTTTAACATAGTTTTCAAGTGACACAGTATGTTATGTGTTACAGTATTACACAGAATGCTGGATCATTTTTGCATGCAGATCTCACCAATCTCATTACCTTTCAGAAAGCAGCCTGGTGGGTGACTTAAATTCAACTGACTTAGAAAATTATTTACTTTAGGCAATACCCACAGAAGTCTCAGTGACCATGTGTAAAGGTGCAATAAACTCGCTGGGCACGAGAGCGTGCGAGGCAAGGAGGAAGGAACGTGATTTCATGTTAGGCAACATTAGTCAGATTCCAATTTATCCTGCAGGAAGAGAAGCACATCTCTGGAACAAGTTGTGATGAACAGCACATGTTGGTAGTTTGAGGCACTGGTCTGCTAACTTAGGCCACAGGGAGAGGTCATTGCTCCCCATTAGTGAAACTTATTTGTTTTCTCTGCTTTTTCATCCTTAGGAACTTAAAATGAAAAAAAAAAAAAATTCTAAAGAAAACCACACACACGGAGAGAAAAATGCTCACTTGAAAGAATCAAAGTACTTACTGAGAGTTGACACCATATTGGAGAATTTTTTGTGAGAAAATCTCTCGTCAATTTTGTACGTGCAGAGTCAGAATTGCCCAGTGGGAAACAAGGCTTGTGAGTTAATTTGATGTGGGACCCTGACTTCCATTCTTGTTCTATTTGCAGAGTCTGTGTTGCCAGAGGAAGATGAGGAGCTGTCCTTTTTGTCTCTAGCTCCCATTTTCAGGATATTTTAGTGCCTTGTCCTTAATTAGTATTTGAAAAACTGCATTTATGAGACTTGTAAATAGTGGAACTTTGATAGAGTATCTCCTTACACTGAATCCCCTCTCTTGAAAAACTGAGGAAGGAAAATGTTAAAAAAAATTATACATTAATTTGCTCAGTTCTTTAAACAGTTGAAATTAATTTCTATTTCCTCTTTCAGATAAAAATTATTTGTCATAAACTCTAGCTAAAATTAAACAAGCTTTAAATATTTGTAGTTTTTTACCTGTGTCTCCAGGAAAAAGTGATGAAATGTGTCAGTCTTTTTATCCTCCTTAATTTTTTAAACCTCAGATTGTAAAAAAAAAACATTAAATGGACATTGTTTACTCTGAGAGTAAACATAAAATGGAAGAGAGATTCTCCACAGGTCAACTTCTTTTGTTCAGTCTTGCAGGAAAAAATAAAATGGTAAAACATCTTTGTGGAAATAGTGATAGCAGAGTCTCAGAGGAAATGAGACAGAGAGGTAAAAGTAACTTAAAGTTATTCATGCTTACATTTCCATTCCTTGTTGTCAGCAGTTGCTGTTTTCAAAAGTAGCCCTGGCTTGCTTTTGGTTGGAAGCCAGAATTCTGGAGCATCTCTGTCCCCCACCAGCTGAGACTCTTGCCCCAGGTTTGTTTCCTCTCCTTTATTTTACAGACATGAGTTATTCAAAGTTTGGGTACATGCAGGAAGGTAATTTCTTGCCAGTGTTTGCTTCCTCTACCCATTTATGCAGTACTATTTGTGAACATTTGTCTACCTGGATAACAGAAAAACACAGCCAACCAACCAACCAACCAACCAACCAAAAAAAATTCAAAACAAACAAACAAAGAAATAAAAAAATAAAAAATCCCCAACCAACTAACCAACCAACCAGCCATCAACAAAAACCCACAAAAAACCCCATAGAAAACCAAAAACAAACAACCCCCCCCAAACTGAAAACCCCAGCACACACACAAAAAACCCCAAGTCCCTAAACCCCATTCCAAAAACAAAAGTAAAACAGAAAATACCGCAAACAAAACCAAAAAAACCCCCCACTGTATTCAAATAATTCCATGTAACTTTAAAAGAAGAGTCTGGAAATTGGTTAAATAGCTGTAGAACACCAAGAATTAGTACAGTAAAGCCAAGGTGCTTTTGAGTATGTTGATACCATAAAGTCTTACTGTATGAGTAATGTTTCAGGCACCTAAATATGGTATTTACTAGAATCAGCCTGCCTGGGGAGTTCCCTGCTGGGGCTGTTTTATATGGATCTCTGTTTGCTTCTTACTGTTCCAAGGTTACAACTGAAGTTGCTGCAACTCAAGGGCCAGGATAAATTTATCTGTGTCATTCTTGGAAATCAGCAAGTGGGAACTTCAATTTAGCAGCACATGAGAGCAAAGATCTGGCTTGTAATTAAATTTCTGTGTTTTTTAGTCATAAGTACTTATTTTAATAGTAAATTTTAAAAAAAAATCAAATTGTTTTAATATTTTTAATCATGTTTCAGTCAAATTGTGTGACTACTCTGTGTCCTCATGGGGAAAGATAGAGCAACCTCTCTTTGAGGTTGTCTGTATTTTGAATTCTTTAGTGCTATCATGATAAAGCTTCCATGATGCTTTCTTCTGTTTCTTTTTAACATTCTAGTGGTCTTCCTCTCTGCCCACGTCACCAAAGTCAGTAAATCCAAGTAAAACCCATAAAATTGCTATAGACACCTGGGATAGTTCCAAGATTACTACCTGAAGCGATTGTTTCTTGATCACCAAGACCTGCAGCTTTCAAATATTTGTCCTTCAAATTCAGAGAACATCCCCTTGATTCCAGCTATGTTAGAGTTACTTTTAAGCCATTTCCCCATTTCTTTCGTTCATTTCGTAGCTACTGAAGTTTTCAGAAGTAAGAAAGTAAATCATACTGATTACAGGCTTCCATTAAACAGAAATAGTAATTTTCTGCACTAGAATTACAAGCATTTTTCATTTAAAGATAATTAGATGTATATAGTGGATCAGCTTAAAATTTCAATTAAAATGACTGAGTAATATAATAGAAGAATTTCTTGAATAAAATGAATTTTCAGACTTCCATAACTATCTCTAGAAGGAAATGAATATATAGAGAGTAAATGTTTTCCTGCAAAGGTTGAAACAGTTGCTCTTCATAAAAGGCAGAGAGCAAAGAAAAGTTAAGAATTTTTATTGGGTGTGCCATAAGAATTGGGATATTTGCTGAACACAGTGCCCAGCATCAGAAATGTCATTGTCTCTCACCAAGGTCTTAATTGTTATCAAGGTTTCAAATTCAAATACTCATCAAGTAGTACAAACCTACTGAAAATGATCAGTATCTGAGTGTACTTAATCCTAAAGGCAAACAGATAAATTCCCTCCCAGATTAATGAACAAACACCCAGTCATTCCAGTGTTCCCTTTGCTGTTTTTCAGATGCAAGCTGAATTTTTGGCTGCACTTCAGCAGCAGCTTATTTGACCTGACAGTCCTCCGTATTCAGCAGTGATGTGGCAATCTGAAATGGGAATAATGTGCTTTCCTTTCACTAGGGTTGCCACAAGAGGATTTAAATCATCTGGCACTATTTCAGTCGAGGACTGTTCCGGCAGGAAAACCTAAGGACAGCAGAATCATCAAAATGATAGACTAGGACAGAGAAGTCAAAGGGATAAAAGGGCTTGATGGTACAGACAATAATAATATCATTTGAGGTATTTAAAGAGTAAGTCAAATCCTTTCTATGTAAATGCAGTCCTCAAAATATATAAGCTGGGTTTGGGGTGATTTTTTTCCACTTTAACCAGTAAAAAATTGCTACTGTGTATTACAAACACATGTTTGAGGGTGAAACTAAATCTGCTAAGGAAAAAACCTGACACTAGCAAATGAGTCTATAAATAAATTTGACAGGTCTGTTCATAAGACCTCCTGCAGTACTTCCCTGCATAGCAGTGGACAACTTCTCCTTGTTTGTTAAAGCAGAGGGTGGGGCTCAAGGTTGTGCAGCTTTTGGGGATTTTTAGGAAGACTGAGCACGTTTCAGTTGTGAAGTTATAAAAGGCAGGACTCTTGCCTGGATAAAAGTGAGCTCTAATGAAACACTGGTTATCTTACTGGGACATTCCACATTCGAGCTGAAGCATTCAGACCTGGGTAATTGATGAAAATGTCCTTTTCCTGGGTGAGAGAGCCTCATCCAGGGACTCCCGGTGTCTGCATTTGGGAATACTTCTTGTTTTGTGCTGCTGAAGCATTTGTCATGACAAAGACCTACTTCATGACTGGTAAACCATTTGGACAGCTCATTATCCAGAGCAATAGATGTGTACAAAGCATGTTGTAGCTCCCTGGGGTCTGTTTGTGCACTTCACAGGTCTTTTGTGGACTGGTAACTTGGGGTCTTGTTTTCAAAGCCATAAACTCTTGGGTCTCCTTATGCAAGTTGCATCCCTTGCTCCTGGTGAGTCTGCTGCCTCATGCAAGCCACAGCTTCTTCCCAGCTGTCAGATTTCCCTGAGAAACTTTGGGCAGCACAGACCAGCTCGAAACAGTTTTGGGTATGCTTTAGTAAAATTGCCTGATGATACCAGGAAAATCAACTGGGAAGTATAAACAGCATTTTCTGTCTCTTAACTAAACATAAGTACTAGCATTATCTAATAACACCCAGAGAAATATTTGATTATATTTAGCATGCTCTTTGATTTATGTGCAACTTGATTATTAATTAGCCAGTGGTATGGAAGTTCCTGCTGCTGTAGGGTGATTACACTTGCAAATGATCTGTGTGGAGCAGGTCCTTTCTTAAAAGACAGAGCTGGTGTGGCATGGGGGCCTTTGAGGCAGTCAAATTCCTTGAGTTTGTTGTGGTTTTTTAAAAAATAAACAAACAGGGGATATGTGCAGGTATACATGCACGAGAATGGGTAAGACTGTGCACTACAAAAGTTGAGAAGGAAAACCCAATTTTGCCCCAGCTGTGAGTGCAGGACAAAGAGGCTGGACATGTTTATCCCCTCTGTGCTGTCTGCTCCAGCAATGGGTTGATGGTGCTCAGCACTGCAGTGCCAAAGGCAAACTGCACATCCCTGGTGTGGGATGTAGAGGAAAAACCTGACACAGGGCTATGTCACCTGCAAAACCATCCCAGTTTTACTCTTAGCCTCAGGACTGTGCCAGAAGGCATAGACCACCTCCAGAATTTTGTACTTTCTGCTTTCTTGTCCCTTTTCTCCCTTTTCCCCCCTGGTTTCTTCCCCTTCCCATCACACAAACACACACATCCTTGGTTTAGTAATGATATTTGGAGTGTGTTTACAGGGACAGAAGGAGCTGGAACAGCACCCTGGGAGGAAATTTGAAAGCTGCCCTTTGCCAAGTACTTATAAGCCATGAATCAGCAGACAGGAGGGACTGTCATAAAAAAGATCACCAGGCTGTTTTATCTGTATAAAATCAGAGATGCTTGTCATGTTATCAGACTGCTGAATGTCTGCTGTTAATTCCTACAGTGTCTCGCTAGGTATTAGGTACTTAAAAACCATACCACTGTATAAAACATTTAAATGGAACCATCTATTTCCGTGTGAAATTATCTTTTTTCTTGTCTGTTTTAATTGCCCAGTTAGTGAAGAGTAATTTTTTTCCATGTTTATAACAAAAAATTTAAACTTCACACTTATTGCAGATTGGTTTCTTCATTCAGAAAAAAAGAAAATTACTTAATCTGATAAATTCTGTTTTGAATTATTTGTTTCTTTATAATGGAGCAATGATTTGTGTCTTTGTGAATTCACTGTCTTGGTCTTGCCCTTTCCATAAACTGATAGTCTTGGTCACCTGGGGGTTGAGATGTCAAGAAAATGTGAAGGAATTTAATAGCCTGGCTGTGCTTCTCATGGTTCTTGAGTCTCATGTGGGAGTATTTGAAGAGAATAAAGTAAATTCTCAGTAAAATTTTCCACTTTCAACCATGTGGGGTTCCTTTTATGATGGAAATCACTAAGTGAATTTCAGTTACTGCTGTTAGTCCTGTCTGGAGGAGAAACATTATTTTGGAAGTACGAAGTAACCCGAAGTTAAAGAAGTTAAAGAAGTTATTTTTGAAAGTTCAAACCCTCTAGGCATTATTGTATAGGTTATGTACAGTATTCCAGGTAGTGGAAAGCATCTTGGCAGGGCAGTTGCATTTATTTTAGGGATTTTGGTGCACATGTGGTAGGAGGCCATGGAAAAGATATTTGACTGCTGCATCCAGTGATAGCCATGTGTCAAATTTCTTTTAATGGTCCTTTCTGTGCATTCTGCCATTCTGTTTGGACAGAGTGGAATCACTCTGAGAGCTAGAATTTTAGCAAAGGTACAAAATGCCTTGATCCAAGTTTGCTTTCCCATCAGTCCTTAAATTGAGAGGTTCGTGAAAGCCATGGTTACAAGTTTAAATAACACCCATTCCTTTTCTCTTCTCCTTTCCAGCTGGGGATGTAGCAATCAGGTCTGCTGTCCTTACCCAGATGGATGGCTTATGAGCCAAAAAAAAATGTAAATGTGTGCCCTTGATCAAAATCAACTGTCTCAGAGAAGGCTGAGAAGGTGTAACAGGCACATGTGTTTAATTAAGCTGAACATGACTTAGATAGGTGGCAGATACCTTGAACAGAGTAACTCCATGTTCTCTGCAGTGTCAGATAATGGTGGTACCTGCAGTGGATATAATTCTCATTACATGGATAATATATACAGTTTCTCTTATTGTTGTTATTATTTGCTGGTTTTCAGTGGGGTTTTTTTGTAACATCTAATGTCATTAAGGCTGTTTAGCAGCAGAAGTTTTGAAGGCTTTTGCTCCTATAACTCCAGGTGTCAGGCTGTGTTATCTAAACCACTGCAACATAATTTTGGATACACAGTAAATACAAGTTCAGAGGATTTTGTTCCAAGTCAGACCTTCCCAGCTCTGAAGTAAATAATGCCCTGGTAGACCTGCTCCTTTTGCCAATGTGTTTCACATGAACATGAGAGAAATGTGCTCCTGACTTCACCTGACTTGGCTAAAATGTGTACTGAGCTATAATCCAGTAGTTCCTGAGCTGGGTATTAGTAATCATTGAAAGAATATGCAAAAGCCACTTCCAATTTTCAGACTGTAAATTATGAATAATTTACATTCAGGAGTGCTCATGTCAGTACTGATGCTATAAACATGCAGGGAAAGCATCAGGAAAGAACAATGGTTGAAATTAATCAGAATGTGTTGTTGGTCTATCTATTTATTCAGGATTCCATGTTCGTGGTAAGCTCTCTGGTCCTCTGTGTGTGCTTACATTCGCTTTTCATCACTCCA
>JACBWW010000065.1:2165038-2218855 GCA_020086605.1 Lanius collurio | reverse complement strand
CCCTATTTCCTTCTCTAGCCCTGTACCTTCAGCTTATTTAGAATTGTGGTGTTCCTTAATTATCTCACATGCTCACTGAAGCCTCACTAGCCTTACCTGGCCTATTATGTAATTACTCAATGAAGACTGGGATTTAAAGGCAAGAGAACAATTAACTCAGGAATTCTACCTGCTGGAAGGAAACACATTTATTCTGCTGGCTGTTCAGCCTAATCATCTGGCCCATATAATTTCTCACTGTGTAGGATTGTCTTCCTGCTGAACATACATTAGTTCTTAATGAGGTAACTAATTTTTAAAATTTCATTCATGTGGCAGGCAGCATTCTCCATCAGAGATGGATCCAAGGCTTGATGTCAGAAGGAGCCTTTTGATTTAGCTCTGAAAAGACTGTCAGGTTGAGAAAATCTGCTTCTGGTCATTTTAATGAAAATGAAGAGTGGATGTTAAGAATTCTTGTACAGCCCTTGAGTGGCACCACACAGACCTTTGACAGAGAGCTGGTAACTAGCCATAGTATTTGTTTGGAGCTTGCATGGGGCTCAGTTCCTTCATTTAGGTGTCAGCAGCATATCTTCTCCCATTTAAAGAACTGCATCATTTCAGATGTCATTTTGTGAGTAACAAATGTGAATACATTTTCTAGCTTTTCTTCCCCCTATTTTTAACCTCCTCATAGTGTGTATTCCTCTGTGTCCTCACTGCAAATCACATTTGGCTTGTCAGAAAGTGTTCTTAAAATATTGAAATACTTCAGTGAAAACTTTTCTAGTTATGTATTTTGATTGCAAGAACAGATTTTAAACTGTTACTGGTATTTAGCATATTTGTAGAGTGGGCTGGCTGATAAATGATAATGGATAATTGGGCTGTATATTTTGGTGTGGAATGGGACAAGATGTGGAATAAATTATCTAAAGCCAGCTATTTTCACCTCATAAGGAGGTACCTATTCTGAATTTTTTAATATTCTTCTCCATGAACTGATGCACATTTTAAAAATAAATTTGATTAAAATGCATACATATTTTTGTTTAGGAAAGCAGATTAAAAGAGTTCTTGGAAATCAGGGAGGTGTGGGAGTGCCTGGCCAACTATACCAAGGGAAAATGCTATTTATGCCTAGGAGGAAAAACGCCCAGAAGGAGCTGTAGATCCAAGGTCTGGATGTTTGTGTGGGCAGGGGACACTGCACAAAAAAATGGAACCAATTCTGTACACATTTCTCTCTCCTTTTGACTTAAAAACTTTCCTAGAAGAGGTAGCTTTAGTCTGTATAATGATGAAAATCTGTCCAATTTCATCCTCCACCCTTCTTTCATCCTTCAGGAAGGAGGGCTACACCCAGAAGGAAAATACAGCTGATGTACAGGTTTATTGGCAGGTCAGCCCTGGGGGAAGAGAGGGCACAGCTTTTGGTGGTGCACTCTGAAACAAAAAAGGGGAAATCAAAACTGTCTTTTTCCCCGGCTTGTGTTTGATGCAGGAAATCCAAGAGAGAATCCTCCTTATGAGCAGGGAGATGTGACAGGTCTGTGTGAATGAAATTCCTGCCTGTGAAACTTGTGAGAGTTGCTCAACAAGGTAAAAACCCTTTCAAAGAGGAGGAGCTGGCAGAGCTGGGTCCAAGCTACTTCTCACGTTTGAGTCGAAGGGAATGGAACACAATGGGATATTTCAGTTGTGAGGAATCCACAACCATCATTTACTCCTGCTACCTTCTTGTTACTTTCCTTCTCCTCCTCTCCCTCTTCCCCCTGCTCCTGTTCACTGTCACTTCTGTTTGATTCAAATAATTCTCCTTGCTTTTCGCACAGTGGAAATGGTGCTTCTTTAGTCTCCGTCATAAATAGTAACAATAATAGCATACAATATTAAAAATGAAGTATAAAATGTTCTCTTTTACAGAAAAGAGAAGCATGGCCACACTGGGGATAGATTCCTTCCTACACAAGTCTCATGAGGAGCAATATTTCCAATAATATTGGAAGGGAGACTAAAAAAACTGCTGCTTGGAAGTCTGAGGATAGTTTTAACCATCCTTCTGTTAACTTTAAATTTTCTTTCTGATAAAGAATGCAATTACTTTCTATCAGTGGCTGCAATGGGATTTAGAGTTTAAAAATTCACATTATTATTTTAAAAGGCTTTGAGCAATAGACAAAGGTTGTTTTATTTTCTCTTCCTGAATTGACAAAGTTAATAGCAAATGCCTTCACACAATTAGCAGATTAATAATCAAGGTTTTTAAGACTACTCAAGATTATGAATTTATCTCTAGGCATTTGAAGTTCTCAAATGTAATCAGTTTAATTAGTTAGATGATGCCACCTTGAAGAATGTTAAAATTCATTGAGCATTGGGCTGTTCCTGCTCTCCACTTCAATTTGCTTGCCTTCAGAAAGGTGTTCTCAGTTGAGTGCTTCCTTCCCAGTGAGCCCCGCAATAACAGTGAATTTTAGGGATTGTTTTAATGTTTTTTAAAGTCTAATATTAGTTTTTATTTAATGTTTTATTAGTCTAATATTAGTCTAGTTAGGGCTTACCAAAATAACCAAGTTTGGTAACTGAGGAAAAATTTTAATATGTTCTCCCCATGGAAGAAAGTTTTGTGTCTCCTGTTAGTCAATTTTTATATGTTTTGGTAAAGTGTGGGCTGATTCCTCTTTCCTGTTCAGCTATGAAGTATCTAAAAAAAGAATATTAAATTTTCAGGGTTAAGTAAGCACTACAGAGAAAGGAAACACAAAATTAGTGTTGTCTGAATGGCCTTTACTTAGCTTATCTTTGTCTTGTGATGTAATAAATGATTCCATGTTGTTTTCTGTCTTAAAAGTGGATGCTTTTCGATATGACACGAGGCAGGGTTGGGTGTTTTTTGCTCAGCAGTGCATCTCCTCGCTGTGTAACAGGTGACTCTTCAGCAGCCCCTTGCATTTATTGTTGTACTCCTTATCCAATGATCTCAGTGGCAGTGCAGAATTCTTTTGAATAAAAGAATACAAGATAGCAGTTATGATAGCTTACAGATACAACCAGATACTTTTTCCTCCTTTTCTGTCAAATATGTGAGCGTGTGTACCTGCTGCTCAGGTAAAGAGAAACTTTTTTTTGTCAGTTCAAGCATTCAAAAAAAGCCAATAGGAATATTCAAAGTTCTTCCTGGATGAGTGCTGATCAAAACTTTTGCAGAACTTTAAGATTTACAAATAGAGACAAATATGTGATTAAATATCACAGTGGATTCAATTGTTGTGGGCACACATCTAGTTTCCCATGCCCTTGGACAACATGGTCTCACTTTAAAGCAAATAGAATAATTTCTTAATCCAGTTTTTTTGGTAAAAAAGTGAGGTTTTGTCACACTTTATTGCCATAGGTTTTGCTCAGGTTCAAAAAGCAGTACAGACACACACCAGAAAATTCTGTGTCTGTGAATTGGTGGAAACTCAGAGTGTAGCAGCACAGGATTGCTTTTCACTGATTTTGTAAACCTCTGCTCTAAACTCCTGCTGGTTCTGCTGAGAGCTTCTCTCTGTCCAGTGTGACTGCACTTAGTCCCATTCTACCTGAACAGTAATTTTTCAGCTCCATCAAGAAGTGCTTCTCAGACTGCCCTTCTGACCACTCTGGCCACACAGTTCTGGTGGGCAGACTGGCACAAAACCCCAAACCTGTATGAAGCTGGGCTTCTTTTCCTTGTTATTTATCTCACAGTTGTGGCTTGAAACCTGTTTGACTTGTAATCACCACAGAGTTAGGCATTATTTATTGCATGCTATTCAAAACCTGCTCCTGAAATAGCATGATTAATTTCCTTGCAGGCCTCATCAGTGATGATCTTTGTAGTCTCTTTGCAAGCTCCCTGAATGAGTCTGAAAATATTTACACAACAACCTCCTGAAACGAGACCAGGTAATTGCATCTGCTGAAAGAGGAAACTGAGGCAGGGCACTCTGGCTTCCTGATGTATTCTTTTCCTTTGAGGAGGATTTAAGAAGTCCAGCTAACAGATCCAACATTTATTGCAGGGGATTTACACTCTCCTCAGTTTTGTTTGCAACATCTAGAGTTCAAAAAATGACCCTTTAGGAGCAGTCTGGGTGAAAGACAAGGTAGCTCTGAGGTTTCATTCCACCCTTTGAACAATGGGATCATTTTTCCTTTTCCTGTAATTACCTGTGTCAATCATTTTGTATCTTGTGGCACTTCCAGTAAATATAAGCCCAGTGGTGTCTCCAATATCTTTCACCACTGATTCATGATGTTGGCTTTGTGAAGAACTGTTTTGCTGACCAAAGTGGAGAAAAATGTTCTCCCTGCAAACCAAAAATGCTGGTCTTTGTGTCCTGCAATACATTCTGTGGGTTTGGAGTGTTTTTCACTTTACTAAGGAAACCACAGCAATCACATTTCAAAATGAAATCTTGTTTCAGGATACAAATTAGAAATATTTATACCATCTTGAAAACATTAAGATTTTTCCTCTGGGAGTCCAAATTCCTATTGAAGTTCAACTGTAATTGACAATTTTCAGCCCATTCTGTTTTTCTGTGAGTAGCTAATCTTCTGTTACAGTATAACTCAGCTTGCTCTGCTATGATGCACAGGAGCTCCAGTTTGTATTCTTACAAAACATATTTTCACTCCCTCATTGGCATAGGTGGTTTAAATGTTTTCCTTAAATACTGCCTGAAGTCAAAAACCAGGAAGGCTTCACTCTGGCAGAAAGCAGGGTTCCATGGCTGTGAATGAGTGGTTGACCTGGCCAAAGACAACAGGAAGGAAGTTGTAAACCCACATTTAACACACAGCTTTGCAGAGCTGCTGCTGATACAGACACTGGGTGTTGCTTCCTCTGCTCATTTTGACATTCAAATTTTTTTAAGATGGAGAATAATTCACACAACATCCTGGCAAGTGCTTCTGCATTTCAGAGTTTGCAAGAATTTTCCTTGTTAGGGAACTGCAAACCTTACCCCTGATGCAGGTTCTGATTCCTTCCATGTATTTTAGACTTTTCCTATTTAAAATCTAGACTGATTTTCTTTAAAAAATAATAATTAACAGTATTTTCTTGCCAGAAAGTCATAGTTTTTCCAGGTGTTTCCACAGACAGCCAGAATCAGCCCTCAGATTAATGTGACAATGTTTGTTATCCACTGCTTTTAAAGCCTGTATTATTATTATTATTATTTACTTTATTGCTGCTTGCCCCATCTTTTATAGAGTGTTTCTCTGGGTCTCCCTGAGACATTTCTGTCAAGAACCCCACACTTGGGATGAGAATTTTCTGTCTTGATTATCCAGACTCTCCTAGGTCCTGGCAGCCTGTTCTGGAGGTGTTGTTACCCACCATCTTCCAAATTCTGTGTGTTCCACCACACAGTCACAACTCCAGAAGGACAGTATGAAAACTCCTATTTTCAGGCTTTTCAAAATAGCAAACAATGACAAAAAACCCAAGAATGTTCTGCAGATGGCAGAGGTCCATCCAAGTCTTGTATGTGGAAGGCAATTTGTACTGATTCACCCAAAGGAAAGACTGAGAGATTTTTAATTTTCCTTTCCACTTATCCAGCTGAGAGAGTTGCTGAGTGCTTTGGCTTCATGGAGGCTGTGATCCTCACTGTTATCTGATGCTAGAGAACAGGTAATACACATTTGGATTAGTTGATGGTGAGTTAGAAGGAAATGCAAAAGGGTATTAAAATGTTATAGTCTTTTATGTGACAAGGCCTTAGAGCACGATTTTGGAAATCCATGTCAGAATGTTTCTGCCCATATTAAGCAGCTCTAGCATCTAAACCCAGAAATAAGAATTTATATCTTGCAATATGTTTATTTTTCACTATATATACACTAATTTCTTCTACTCAAGTAGTACCAGAAAGTAATAAGCTCCTGCTTTTCAACAGAGAGAAAATAACCCACATTTTACATCCAGTGATGAGAAGGGGAGATATTGGAAGAACCAAGCTGGTTAATGTGTTGTTTCAGATTCTTTACAGACAAGGACTTCTCAAGTGCTTTTACTATGGGCATCAGTAACGAAAGTTGCTAGAAACACCAGTGAAAGCACAAATCCTGTGAAATTACTTTGAAATTTCTATCTCTACTCTACTCTGGTAAATTTTACTGGACATTTTGTATTTATTTTATTTATTGTTTATGTATTTTATGTCAGTAAATTTAATGATGTACCATCATTACATTACATTGTACATTATTGTACATTATGTACATTACAAGTACAATCAAGAAAAGCAGGTAGTAACCAAAACTTATTTTTCTGTATTTGCACAGCAATCTACTACTTCTTCATCTGCTAAAAAAAAAAGTTCTCTCCAGACTCAAGATAGACAAATATTTATCTTAGCATCAAGATAAACATGAGAGGAAGAGCACAGAGAATAGAGAAAGGATGTTATGTGTCTCATCATGGCGAGGAGTTCTCTGCACATGAACCTGTATAGCAATATCTCTTAGAGATTAATCTGAAATGGGTGAAATTGCCCATGCATGGAGTTATCTGTTACAATTAAACTCATGATGGATGCACAGGTGTGGACAAACTGCAGGCTGCAGCAGTGGGTATGATAAGTTATCTCTTGAAAATGACTGCAGTGAAAATTTCAGGGAGGTGATGCACTGTGAAAAAGGAAAATTATATTTTGATAAAGTAATCATGGGAGAGTCTGTCTGGTTCATGAGTAAGTGCCAATCAATCCCCTGTTCTGCTCTCAGGTGGCAATTCAGAGTGTTACTGTGGCTGTCAGCCATTCAGGTGTAGCGTGTACTCCTCTGTATTACTAATTTCCAAGGGATGCAGGGAGGTTCTGAAATGATAATTGAAATATGTATGACAATCCAAGAAGGATCTCTGCTGAGGAGGTGCCACTTTTAGAGTGAAATCAGGCTTAATTTACTCTCTTTGACTGGCACAATAGTCAGGACTGAAAGGATGTTTGTATATCTGGATACTACCACCACTGCCACCAAAAAAACACCCAATTTTCTGTACATAAAAAAGAAAATGTGTGCAGAACAAAGGGAAAAAAAAAGTCATTTGCTTAGAGAGACAGGAAAGAGGGAAAAACCAGTAAATATCTGGAAGCTCGAGGTGTGGTGTCCAATATAGATTTTGTGATAAGCTCTAAGGCAGAGGACAAGTCTTCCTTTACAAATGTACTCCTTTCTAAAAAACCCAGCAGGCAAGAGCAGAGCAAGTAATCTGAGGGGGAAAAAAGCTATGAAAGCATTTTTCTTTCCTCCAAGGATTTTACTAGTGTCTGTCTCTTTGTAAAGATTCAGTCATGGGGATGGAGAGATCTTACTCTGCACTCAATATCCCCTTTTTTTTAAGCCTGCACAGATGGGACTTTTTTTCTTTTTTCCCCCTCACATTTTGTCTCTGACAGGAATTGCCCAGACAGAAACATGAGAATGACCACAGTGGCTTGTTGTTTATTTGAAGCCAGGTTACCTTGCAAACACCCTCTCTATTCTATATTTTATATTCTTTCTCCCTGTGCCTTGTAAGCAGCAGTTCTGCCAGTCCCACCCAGCCATCCACACGGAGGGAAAGCTGGAAGGGAGGAAGCAATCTGCTTGGGGATATCAGCAGGAATGGATTTCAACACTTATTTTCTTTGACTTACTCTCTTAAAATGGGAGGTTTGAGTGGTTTAGTGTTTAATCTACTGTGTGGACAACTGTGTGGAGGTTTCAGAGTTTGTTAGGGAATGTGGCATAACAACTGGGAATGGGGACAGGCACTGTTGCAAGGTGCTGCTGACTGATGTGAAGTCTGTTTCCATTTTACATCTTGAGACCATAACAACTGCAAGGTTCTGGAGATCTGAGGTGTGCTCAGAAAAATATTTATTTTAGACTTTATTTTTATTTTTCATCTGCTCTTAATGACTTTTTTCCTGCACAGAACCGAGGATATGACTTAAGTGCAGAAAATATTTCTAACAATATCAATATTCAATTCACACATTTTTAAAAGGCAGATGTTTCAGAGTAAGCCTGAAGAGCCAGCAGTGATTAAACAATCAGAGTAAGGTGTTAACGAGGAAATATTCAAATGACAAGCATTGAGTTATCCATGGTGGGTACAAGTATGCAGTTTTGACCATCACAAGACAGAGACTAAAATTTTTGAAAGAAGTTTCTTAATACAAAAATCAAGGTTTAGATGTCCTGGAAGGTTCAGTTTGGAAGACAAGCAAATTGTTGCCAGTGCTGGAAAGTGATGTGATAACTGTGTGTAAGAGTTCAGAAGCTATTTAGACAAGGTTAAGTGTTTAACAGCAAAATCCTTTCTATGGTTTGAACATTTCCATTTTCTTAAACATTATCTTACTTTCATCTACTAATACATGAGAAAATTAGAATGAATGGTACTATGCCCCACATTATACATTTGTTACCAGGAGCAGCTGAAAACCACAAACATCAGCTCCTGAGCCCAGAATTTTCTATCTCTTGACTAATTGTATTTGCCTTTAATTTACATCCCAAAGACATAAGATTTATATCCCACAATCCTATTCAGTGTCATGTAGCCTTTTTTTTTTTCCTCAGACTGGTGGAAAACTCTTACTGGTTTGCTGTGAGCATCTGTTGGTACACAGTGATACTCTTTAAGCTGTTCACTAGACAGATCCTAAAATGGGAACTGGATCTCCCAGAAGGCACAATCAGCACTGATAGCAAAATAGAACCTACTAAAGTATATAATAAAATTTTTACCTTAAATAGACTGCAGCTTCTTGGAAAGCTGGTAGTGTTCTCCTTCAAATTTTGATGACCACAGAAATGAATCCACATTGTTAGTATTTTTATAACATATCTATCTATCTATCTATCTATCTATCTATCTATCTATCTATCTATCTATCTATTTATCTATCTATCTATATATATATATATATACACACACATATATATATCTGAAAAAAACCCCAAAACTTAGGAGACCTGGTAAAAAACTGACTTCTTGGATTTAGTGTCTTGAAGTTAAGTTGCTAGGCAGCAGTTTTAAAGTTCCACAGAAAAAGAGGGTAACACAGGTTGCTTGTGTGTGGAAATTTAAAAAAAAAAATATTTTTGTCTCCTATTTATCTTCCAGTTGAGGAAGATTTTTACAATGGAACGAAGAGAACAACCTGTGGGCACGGGGTGCGGTGTGGGCAGCAGGGCAGGGAGGGGATCCTGCCCCCGTGCCCTGCCCAGCTGAGGCCCCTCTGCAGGGCCGGGGCCACTGCTGGGCTCCTGAGGCCAGCAGAGAGCAGGAGCTGCTGGCCAGGCTCCAGGGGAGGCCCCCGAGAGGCTTTGGGGTGTGCTGAGCTCTGTGCTGAGCAGAGCCCGCGGGAGCCGGGCCTGGCCAGGCTGCACAAGGGAAGGCTCCCAGGGGCTCCCAGCAATGCACACAAACCCCTCCGGGGGCTGCCGCAGGACGGGGCCAGGCTCTGTTCCGTGCTGCAGCCACAGCGTGGGCAGCAGTGGCCAGCAAAGCAAGCAGCACAAGTTGCACCCCAGCAGCAGGAAGAGCTTCTGTGCATGGAGGGGCAGAGCCCTGCAACAGCTGCCCAGGGAGGGCCTGCAGTGTCCCTCTCTGGAGACAGCCCAAGGCCAGCTGGACACGTGTCGCGGTAGGACACGGAAAGCACACGCGTGTTCACACAGCTGAAGGTGAGGGTGAAAAGAGGAAGTTTATTATCTGACTCCACTACTTATAGTTTTACAAAAGAGACAGGGCATTGGAGAGTGAAGGGGCCACCTCTCCAATGACACTGGACAGGTTACCAATCCATCAGCTTTCTCCACCTCTATGAAGGAATGCAAAACAACTGAGTGTTTACAGAACAAAGCATGGGAAAGCGTGTAACTAGAATGTAAATATCAGAAGGCTAAAAGATTTCTAAAAACCAGGGCGACAGACATGTTCCTGTGCCACTGCTCCAGGGGACCCTGCCTGGGCAGGGAATGGGCTGGGGCAGCTCCACAGGTCACTTCCAACCCCAAATGTCCTGGGATTCTGGGAATCTGTAAATTCAAACTTTCAGCCTGACAAACCTGAAGGTATCTGAGTGTATTTTGAAAAGGGCTTGTTCTCCTTGCTTGTCTTGATTGGCCCCAAGCCAGGCCAGGAGACCCTTCAGAGACAGAGTCAGAGAAGTGGGTATTTGCTTTATTCAGCGCTGGGTGTGTGGGGGATCGCTCCTCTAAACACACACACCGGTACCTTCTACAATACAGTACTTATGGGTTAAATCATGAATATTCATTACTTTCATTGAGACAGGTGTGGTTATACAAATTATTTCCCATAAGTCATTAGCATACGGGTCACGCATGCGTTGTGTGTCCTGGTGGTCGCACTGAGGAAGGCTTCTCCTCTTCCTCGGGGGTCTCTGTGATGAAGATCAGCAGTCTTCCTCATAGTGCCCTTTTCACCTTTCTCCCTGGGCCATGCGGAGTCCTTTGAGGAACGATTCAGCGGTTTCTGAGATGATTTTTGTCCCTTCTATCTTGACAAGATCAGAGCCAATCCTACTTCCAAGGTTTTGTAATTAACATTTGCTGTCTGAATTAACATTTGCTGTCTCCTCCTGTCCCCCCCTATCTTGACAAGATTAGGGTAAATTCAGCTTTGCATGAGTTAGCCATTGACTACCCTTTACTCAAAACCTGAAGGTATCTGAGTGTATTTTGAAAAGGGCTTGTTCTCCTTGCTTGTCTCCACACGCTTAGGAATGTTCCTTTTTGTGGTTTACAACCCTTACACCCTGTTTAGTCCAGTCATGTCTTGCACTTACTGCAGTATTTCTGCTGATTACTCATTTTTCTTACCGTGCATCCTGTTGCCCTCTTGGGTTTTGCAGGGGAAGTCTTGTGAATGTTTTTTCCCCTGTTTTACACTGGCCTGGTATTGCTGATATAAGTGGCAGTAAGACCAAGGCAGAGTACATGATTCCAGGATCAAGTGTAGGACTTCTGCCCCTTACTCAGTGAGTGTGATGTGGACTAACCCTCTTCTCTCCAATATCTTTTCTCCCAAAAGGAATGTGGGGTGCACTCTACATGGCTACTTTTTCTCCTGGAGAGAGAAATACTATAAAATTGGCTTACTTTCATGTCAGGAGAAGCATTTTCTTCAAGTATGTCTTTAACTGTAGTGAAACAAGATGATTAGGAAGAAAAGGGTGAGGGAAAGATGAATCTGCTATTGGTGTAATTCCAAAGAAAGGGCCATAGCAGAGAGACTTTTTCCTTGTAAAAATTACTTATCTGTGCAAATATTCTAATGTTCTTATTACAGTTTTGGAACTTTATTTCCTATCCACTGACTGTGGTGTCCATTACATGTGCCATCTGTCTGCCTTTGAATGTTGCACATCTATTGAACTCAAGGCATATTAAATTTGAATTAATGCCACCAACACACTAATAATTTTGTCTAAGTTCAGTTTTAGGCTATTCTCTGCTTGTATCTTCATATTTCTGTGCTTTCTTGCAAATGACAGATGGAAAGAGGGAAGTTAAATGGCAAGCATCACATCAAGCTGCTTGGTTTGTGTCCATCTATGCTTTGACCAGTGAAGACTGTTTTGAGAAATAGAAACATTGAACAATATTTTATTGACAACACTGGCAAAAATAACATTTTGGTGGAGAAAGCATAATTTATTTTTTGGGGTTTATAATAAATAGTTCCTCTAGCAAGTACTGACATCTCAGTGCTGTTCCTGGATGTATGGTTTGGGGTTTTGGTGCACTGAGTCAGACATTTGTATCCTGTTGTTGTTGCTGTTACAAGGTAGAAAATGTTGGACACGCAATATAATCATCAAATAAATGGATTTTTGTAGCAATTTTTCAGATTGCAGCACCTGAAGGTTTATTTTGACTGGTAAGAATATCCCTGAAAAGTCAAAGCAATATGGAGTGACACAGCTCTAAATCTGCTCTTGAGAAGGTCAGACATCTCAGAATTTTATCAAGTAGGAATTTTTCTGAGAGAGATACAGGCATTTATTTTGAATCTAAGAGTTTTGCTCATATTGCAATGACCTTTGTGGGTTTCTGTTAGTAAAGGGAGTTTGGCTTCACTTGTGCAGTCACACCCTTCTGCAGAAGCTATTTGAGAAATACATGAACCTGAAAGCTGGGAAAACCAATGTGAGATTTAAAAGGAAAGAGATATAAAAGGAAATAGTCCATTTCTGAATCTTTCCAATACGACAGCAATGAAAATAATTAAAACTGTACTGATGAGCTACTCATCACCAGATCTCATTTTGGCCATGAAAGATGAGGAGCAGGTTGGTTTGTCTGAGGAAGGATTGTGATTTATTTCTGTGGTGTAACTGAAGGGAGGATATCCCAAGCCTTAGTCCTTCCTGAGTCAGTGTTGTTACCACCATCTATATCTCCAAATACCCCTGAAAATGAGTTCAAATAAGGACTTAGTAGGAGTTGCATTTTAGAAAATGTCTACTTTTATCCACCTAGGTAAAATGATGTGGGCACATTTTACAAATTCTTGCCTGTTTTTAAAGGTGAAAAGTGGACACAGAATACGATTCAGCTGAGTATCTGCTAATTAAGCTGATTTACAGAAGCCTGGAGAGCTGCTAGGGAGTGGCTGGTTAGAAGTTGTATAAAACTGAAAAAAATCTCATATGTTTAATATATTTGGGTAAGGACAGCTGTTGGTTCCATGGAACTGGTGAATTTTGATCAGAGAATATAACTACAGCACCTCTACTTGAAATGTTCCAGCTTGTACAAATTTACCAGATTTGTTATTCCAAATGCAATGCAACATTTTAAAGCACCTAATACCAGTACATTTTATATGCTTATATTTGTATTTTAGCTGGGAATTGCTGCTGTATGGATTTTTAAAATAATTTCTCTACAATCATTTCTTATAATGGTTGAATTGTATTTAAATAAAATAACAAGAAAACTGTTCAGTATCAAGTTAAGATTAAATGTTCTTTTTGTTTGCTCTCACAAACACCCACAAAGTTGTGCCCAGGATTTTATGATGGATTGGGCTGTAATTTTCTTTACTTCTTTCTCTGCTCTGATTCTCAGTGGAATCTAGTTACCTACTGAAACAGAAAAATTTCCCAAATTTAGTTTATTTATAGGTAATATATTTTGTATCACTTTATGACCAAATAATAAGTAGTGCTTTAGTTGCCATTAAAGAATATGGATAACACCAGGTGGTTTGATAAAATTCTGTGAAAAGAAAAAGTGTTTTGTTTTCTCTGTTTCAAAGCTGATAGATATCTAAAAAATTTTAAAATGCAGGTAATTAATATTTATATACTTAATATGCATCTCAGATTTAATATTTAGCTCTTCAGTCAATTAACCTTTTACATATTTTTATTTCTTATGCAGCAGATTCACACTCTAAGAAGTAGCCATTAATCTAGTACAGAACAACTTGCACAGCTTACATATCCAGTATTTGCTGAGCACCTGGAACCTAATTTCACATTTCAGAGCAGTGTTTGTCTGCATGTGTGCAACTGCCTTAAGAGAGTTATACAAATGAATTTGGGGCAGCTACTTCAATAAATGTGACTTTTCTAGTTACAGGAAAAAAACCCAAAAAACCCAGACAAAATTGAATGATGGGAACCTTTGTGTAACCTTTCACTGTGGTTATGACGATGTAGCAATTCCAGGATTTGGTGCAATTCATAGAATCAAAGAATTATGGAATGGTTTGGGTTGGAAGGGACCTTAGAGCCCATTCCCTGCCATGGGCAGGGACACCTTCCACTGTCCCAGGCTGCTGCATGTTCCATCCAACCTGGCCTTGGGCACCTCATTTTTGTGTATTCAGAACCAATTAAATCTTAAAGGCTCACAAAATCTCATGGCCCATACTTGATCAGAGTAAATGATGGTTTTTTGGTGCTTTTGGGTGTTTTCTTAAGCCAGGTTATCACAGGTGGGGTGCTGGATGCAGCACTCTGCAACATGGGTGTTTCATCCAGGGGATTTTCTGCAAACTGTCGGATTTACTCTCAGTTTTGGAAAAGAGTTTTTGTTAAATGAAGAAATTTCTAACACAAAAAAAAAAGAAAAAAGGAATAAATCTAAGTTAAAGTAGAAAAATCGGTTAACTTTTGCTGTTTTTCTTGGTCACAAAATGTAACTGAGAGCAGAACTTAGGCAAGCAGTTATCTGTAAACATTACAGCAAAGACTTTTGAGGTCAAGTGAGATGAATAACACCTCAATGTCATGTGGAAGGAACTCTGTCTGAATTCTAGGCTGCTTTAAAGGAAAATCATGTAGCTCACTGAGTCAATGTTGCAGATGGGACTCTTGATACCATTTCATACTTGTTTTCCTACATCTTTTCCTAATTCCACTGAGTGATAATTGTTCTCAGTTCAGTCAGAAAGCAGCTCTTAAATGGATGTAATATTTCAGGTGGAGCTGGGTGAATTTGAAGTGATGCCAGATTCTAAAATTTAGGAGGCTCTCTTTTGTGGAGAATTGCTCACAAACAATATTACACATGCAAAGTTTTGTTGGGTGAGTACTCACTTCTGTGGCAATCTCATTAAAATTACCTCAAAAATCACCTGAAGAGGAGGATGAGGTCAGAAAGTCAGTCATGATCTTTGAGCATCCAGATCTGTACTAAGTACTGTTCTTTTAGGTGTTGTAGTAACACATAAGAACTCTGGATCAGTTCTTCATTTTCCACAAATATTTTTCGTATCTTGAAAGAATTATGGAAGCTTTCAGATTAGCTTGTGTCAATGCAGGTCTCCCTTCACTGAAATTGTGAACAATGATCCTCAACAACTATTTCCTGAGTTTCTTTGAACTACTTAAATACTTGCTTTAGTGATAATTTCAAGGCCATGATGAGACATTTTAATGAGAAAATCTGCATGCTTGTATAATTATTCTATTTTTCTTTTTTTTATTAGTGAGTGCCCCAGAGAAAAATATCATAAAGCAATGGATGACATCAGTGAATTGTCCTGCATTGTGGTGTGCAATGTCCTGTGGCACATTTCTTCATTCCCTTGAGGAGTGGTACTGTCACACAGATGTAGCCATGTGGATTCTGCTGTGCTTTTGGGTGTCTTTCTTCTTGCTATTGTTTTGTTTGTTTGTTTGTTTGTTTGTTTGTTTGTTTGTTTGTTTTTTGGTTGGTTTATTTTGGTAGGGTTTTGGTTTTTGGGGTTTTTTTTTTGTTTGCTTTGGAAGAAGACACTTTAATACTAAATTAATATTAATTGCCAATTAGTAAGGGGAGTTCTTGGGAAGGTATTTAGTCCAGCATACTTGCATGCTCCATTTAAGTTCCAGTCAGCCTCTGAAGATCTTCATCCTACATAAATAACCCAAGAAGATGTATTTACAGCAGAAATTTCAAAATAAATGATGTATACAGTACCTGTACTTGTGATTAAGCTGACTTCATAATTAAGGACACAGATCCCTGAAATTCACCACAAGGAAATAGTTTTGTGAGAGGAGAAGATGCAAACCCCAAAGCAAGCTGGCAAAAACTAGAATGGATTAAACCAGTCTGATTGAAATGTCTGGTGCACAATCAAAAAATCCAGTCTGTAAGTTTGAAGCCTCGTCAAAACCTCATTAACTTTAATGAGACTTATAATATGCATCTGAGGAGACAGATTGTGTGGTTGAGGCTCAAATTAATACAGAGTTGTTGTATGACAACTTACTAATAACATTAATCTTTCCACGACCTGTTCTGACAGGGTATTTTGTGAAGAAGACAGGACTTCACTTTTTTTTTCCTTTTCCAATTGGAGGAATTTTTTGCCATGGACCTGATTGCCTGGGGGGAAATCTGTCAGATTAACTCCTGGGGGTTTTGTGGGGTCATCTGCTTCATCTCCTTTCATTCTGGTGGGGTGTTTACATCAACAGGGGGTGCACACTGGAAAACACATTTGGGTTCTCTCCTTTGGAGATGTGATTCTTCTGTGGCCACAGGAAGAGCCTGGTCATGTGAAATGAGTTTCCTCCTGCTGCCCATTTTGTCACCCACACCCTTCCAAGGAAGGTGGAGGGATGCAAAGGGGTCAGTGCACAGAGAGGATGAACAAAACACATTCCCAAATTACATTCTGAGTGTTCCTAAATAGATGCAAATAGCACAGTATAATTGTAATATTATTATTTTCTCCTCAGAAACCCTAGTAATATTTGCTGGATAATTGTGAACTTCACATAATCAATCCCAAGGGGTCCTATGTAGGTTTAGAGTGAAATCAAATATGGGCCCTATAAAGATCATTAATATAAGGCTTGGAAGTCAGGATATGATCAGATTAATTGTCCCAGTTTTTCCTTAGAGTTTTGTTTTGGCCAGTTTTGGAACCTCTAGTTCAAAATGAGAAGTGATAACTTGAGTAACCAACCAGTACAATTGTCAATTATTTAATTTTTCTTAAAGCATTCACTTTTTTTTTTTTTAATTTTTCAATTCCCACCCCATCTTTTTTTCTGGTCTTTTACTGCAATGTTTAGATGTTGTTGGATATCTTAAGAGAAATTGGATTCTGTAAATATGTTTTGCTTTCCTCTGCCCTCCTCACTTCAGTCTCAGTAACGTATTCATATTGCATACTTCATGGGGCCTCTAAATTAAAAAAAAAATTTATTGTAGAAACAAATAATTACTTTATTTTTGCAAAGTAATTATTAAGAAGCAGACACCCAGGAAGGTCTCAGTGTTGTGGCTGTCACTGTTGCTGGTTACTATGATTGATGCTGTATAACATTCCCTACAACTGTTGTTTAATGGGGATGGATGATCTGTTAGATAAATTATGTTTCTGAACTTGACTGTTTGTTTTACTCCTTGGGCCTCAGGAGCTTCAGAATTATTTTTTGTCCCTGCAAAAAACCCAAAAACATACAAACAAACAAACAAAAACCAACCCAACATTTTTTTAATCTCAAGTGTTTGGGTAATGGGCTTTTTTATGCGCCTTTGGTGCCTGGCTAGTGTCACACTGCTGCTTCTTTCTGTGTTTAATTAACACCAAAAAAGTTCAGCCCTTACATGGCACATTGTACATCATCAGTGTTTCTGGCAAAATATGGAACTGTAATTGAATTGTGTTGTCTACCTCAAACCTTTTGAAAATTCATGAATTGTTTCAGATCATGACTCAAGCTTAAGTTATTATTTATTCTTATTTGGAAAAACATGAAAAGCTTTAATGTGCCATTGCTTTCCTTAAGTTTCTTGATTCTGTTTAGGATCATCTCTGTTCTCCAAACTCACATATGAGCCATAAATTTAATGTTATAAAAAAGACTACCAGACCTGAGCAGTACATTCAGTTCCTGGCTTGTTTTGAGGTTTTTAGAGAAAACACTAAAAACTCTAAAACTAAAAACTAAAATTTGGGACAAACATTTCAGTCAATGCTGTGTGGGAGGACAGTCAATAACCACAGCAGACTGTCATTGTCTGACAAAGAACTGAGTCATATCTGCATTTTAGTTTTGGCAAAGTTTGGGAATTGCCTTGCTTGTTTGTTTGATAATTGCGTTTTCTTATGCTGTGACTTAAGTGTGTTGGGATTTTTTTTTTTCATCCAATTGCACCAAATTTCAATTCTTTAAAAGAAGACTGTCCTAAGAGGTTTTCCTGAAAGGCCCAGTTAAGACAAGCTCATCCAAAAACTGACATTACATTTATATTCATGTAAATGCTTCTACTGGTAGGACCATGTGTGAAAAAACAAGACAAACCAAAACAGAACAAAAAAACTACCCAAAACAACAATATAAATAGATGATAATTCTGTATTCTAGAAGTATATCTTGGGTGAGTGGACTGGTAAGAAAAGGATACAATACTTTATTCCAACCTGTCTGGGTGGCACTGGGTTGGCATTGAAAGAGCTGAGGTTTTAGCTTTAGTGGTCCTCATGCTTTGTCTGTGATGAATTATCAGCAAGAATCATTCACGAGCAATGGATAATAGATTAGATTATTGCTTTGTGTGTCCCTGCTTGTCTCCTCAAAAAAATGAAAAAAAAAATCAGACTCTGTGAAAAAACAAAATAGTTTAAGAGTTCTACACCTGTATCTACAAAACACAGTTGGGTGTGCTGTACAGAATTTCAAGAATTAAGAGCTCATACGTAGCATTTGGAATAGCTTAAAAATGTAGTTAATGCTGTGCTTTCATCTCACACTTCAGGCTCTCATGGCAACCCTGGAGAGTTATGAATTTCATCATAAATTACCATGATTCATCATACTAATTGTATTTCATCATAAATTGCTCTGATTGTTCATTATTTCAGCTGTGGCTTATATGTTTTTTGGACTTCATTGAAGATGCAATTACTTACAGAAAGTCACTTGTCACCTCTTATTGTATTAATGATAAATTAAATTTTGGAGTCGTTGCAGTGGTTTGTTTTTACACAGGCTACTCTTTGCAGAATTAAAATTTGAGGAAAACTAAGAACTTGAAATTTTCCATAGCCTGAATCAAAGCCAGATGCTGGTATCCTAAAGGACCTTATTTGAATAGCTTAGACATAAGGCCAACACTTCTATATTCTCTGGAGCCACAGAAATACTTAGATGCTATTAAAGTACTTAATTATGTCTCTATGTGATGCAGTTCCTTGTGAAATACAGACATGTTATTAATTCAAACAGTAAGTCAGCTAGATTCCTTGAAAATTAAGCTAACAATGTATTTATTTGTACAATTAAATATATACAATTTTCCATTGTAGAAATGCAGTCTATTTATAATACAATTAAATTTTGGTAACCATGAGAATTCATATTCTTTACATACAAAGGGTGATTTTCATTTAGTTAATTTCTTAGCAAGATCAGCTAAATAAACTTCTAACTGAACTCATCTAACTAACATTTTTTTGTCATGGTAAGGCTGAACTAATAACAACACCAACAGAACTTTTAGAGTGAGACATTTTGGCTTATTTTCTTTTTTCCAATCCCAAAATGAAGTAATGGTAATTTAATGTCAGATTTAAGGGAGAAACTTTCTTTTCCAAATCATTTCCATGTGGGACTTTATGCTGACTGTGTATGAGGTATATTGAGAAACAGTGAATTGAAAACTGGGTTAATATAATATTTATATTGTGTTGTAGCAACGTTCATGCCAGTGCCAGTGCAGGATCCCAAAACAAGCTGCTTTTCCCTCATAAAGGCTTCTCCCACCTGCTTCTCTATAATACACTGCTAGCTTGTTTTTTGGGTTTGGGGTTTTTTTTTGAGTAATCCTCATCGACCTTTTAAAGGAAGAGAACAACAAGATCTGATTGCAAAAAGCAAACACTTTAGAATCTATCCCTAATTATGGCCCAGATAATCCCTTTTGATTTTTGCCATGGAGAGGGTGATAATGACAGCAAACATGTTAGGTCCCTGAAAATCATTTGGTATTCAGAACTTGGCTTATCTGATGTTATCTTTTACTGCCTTCTGCCTTTTTTTTCCTTCCCTTTTTAATTTCTATGTGCTTGAAGAAAAATTGAAATTTGAGATAGGACTAGAGATGAAAGAGATGTGTTATGGGTGGAAATGATGCTGTTGGCTCATGACATGAGATATATAGAGGGATTATTCAAATAATATTTTTCAGACTTTATTGTTCTGCCTGGCAATAGTTCTTGGATGGACTGAAGAAAAAGACCAGGTGTGAGTTTGGTGACTTATTTGCAATAAATATGTGCTTAGTTACACTGCTGAACATCTCATTTTCTCTCTAAGTCTGGAGAGAATGAGTTCAATTATTTTCCTCACACCACATTTATTCCTGTATCAATATCTCCTGATGACTTTGATGAGAATTTCACTTTTTATTTTAATATAGAACAAGTCAAAAAAAGTCAAGGTGTGGGTGAGTGTAGACAGTGCATGGGTCTTTATGCATTCTGAAACAAACAAAAATAAGTACTTTTATGGCACAAGGAAAAAGAGTTTTTAATTTTTTCATAATAAAATAAACAGCATATTTATAACTTAATTAAATCAAGCCTGTGGCTAGCAGGTATGTAACTAAACAATCACTAACCTGTCAGTGGTACATCCCCATATTTTTGTAATTTTTTTAATCCCTTTGTCCCTGAAGTAGAAAGTAACAACTGGCTTAAAGTCTATCATGTATAATTAACACTTCCTGAATGTGGTGGCAATAGTGATAATTTTTTTTGCCATTTTAACATAAAAATGTGTCCCATGGGATTATGCTACATTACATTGCTGACAGAAAGTCTCAAAGAGCATCCTTATTAAAAAACAAGTTTCAAGAGAGTCTTGCAAACTCTGTAGTTGATTTTTAGCCTCATGAATAAATAATAAAAACACAGGCACTGGTTTCTCAGTGCATTTCATATTTAGAAACTAAAATTAATATGACTTCTCCCAGTTTTTTTGGTCATGCTAATCGTGAAATTCCAGGAAAGCCCTGGAGGAGAAGATGTTATTTCACACCTACTACCTTCTGCTGTGACAATGAGAAGTGGCAGTGTTTCCTTCACTTGGAGGTGTTCCTCTGGTTGCTGGTGGCTGGACAATGTGCTGCTCATGGCCTGGGGGCTGCAATCTCTCCTCTTTCCTGTGCAAGGCCAGCCAGCAGCAGGCACAGGATCAGCCACTGCTCTGCTGATGTTTTCCACAGGACACTTCTTTGTGTCATTTATCACATAATTACATGGAATATATTGCTGCCTGTTTACTACACAGGGGTAAAGCACTGCAGATTAAAGATGGTCTGGAATTCTATCTGAAAAGTAGAATTGGATGGGAAAATGCCAGGAATTCAGAGCACAAAAACCTTTGTGGAAATGCCAGCATTGTGAAAGAGGATGACCAGACTGCAGGTCAAATCCAGGTTTGGTTCAAGCTGGAATTTTGCATCCAGTTGGATATGTAATGA
The DNA here is from genome assembly GCA_020086605.1 of Lanius collurio. Taxonomy (NCBI): domain Eukaryota; kingdom Metazoa; phylum Chordata; class Aves; order Passeriformes; family Laniidae; genus Lanius; species Lanius collurio. Next base: position 2,197,873 of record JACBWW010000065.1, on the reverse strand, counting down.
ACAGTTTAAATCCACCTCACAGTATTGCAGGGGGACTGAGGTGTGCTGCTTTTAAGTCAGCAATGCTTCTGGCACAATACCTGCCTTTGCTTTTGGTTCCCAGCTGGACTGCAGGGAGCTAAGACAATGAGGAGGAGAGCAGGGCACAGGGGGAAAGATGAGAAAATGGGTGTGTTCTGTGTGAGCAGCTCTTGAGAGGAGCACAGAGATGCTCTAATATTTAGTGGTACTGTAAATTACCACCCCATAATACTGCTCACCAATTTGTTACTTGCTATTCTTGGGTTTGTAAGCTGGAGTTCAGAATACAGTCCAGCCTAAAACAAGCAAAACATTTCAGGTAGAAAACCTCCCTTCTACCTGACAGGAGGGTGCAGCCAGGTGGGTGTCACAAGCACCCAGTGACAGGAGGAGAGGGAACGGCCTCAGGCTGGGCCAGGGCAGGGGCAGGGTGGGCACCAGCAGGAATTTCCCCATGGAAAGGGTGCTCAGGCCTTGGAACTGCCCAGGGAGGGTTGGAGTGCCCATCCCTGGAGGTGTCCCAGGAAGGGCTGGAGGTGGCACTCAGAGCTCTGGGATGAGCACAGGGTGGGCATCAGGCACAGGCTGGACTGGAAGATTTTGTGTCTTTTCCAACCTAAATGATTCTGTGATTCAGTGAAACATGCTAGCCACGTGGGAATCTGAAGGAAATCTTGACACATCCTGATGGTTTTGTTTGTTTGAAAATAAGAAGTGAGGGGAAGGAGGGAAGTGAGAGGAGCAGTGTGACATGTGTGCACAATTCCTGTGCCCAAACACCTGGGGAACACACTGGCATTAGCTAAACATCCTGAATGCCAAAATGACAATAAGCACCACATTTCTGAAGGATTGTGAATTTCAGAACTAAAATCATCTACATGTACACAGACATGGTTTGATTTGGGAGCACCTGTAATCCTGATTTCCATTTAATTTGATGCCCAAGATAGGGAGCACAAAACCTGGAAGATGCTCAGTGCAGGGAGGTCTGATCAGGGAGGCTGCTTTGTCTATCCAGAGCCCCTTTGATGTCCACAATTGCACTTCAAGTCAGGTAAATTTTGAAACATTAGGATTATTGTGAGAGTTCTCATTCAGCAGATCTAGAACTGGAATTTCACATTTAGAAATCCCTTTTGTGGCCACTCTGGAGCCAGTTGTCAAGGCATCTAAACTTCTTGGAGTGGCCTTTCTCAAATGCTGATCTCCAGACCTTCTTAGAGCAGCATCTCCAACAGCATTCTTTGAATAACTAAGATAAAATGTTCTTGGATGTTGGTGGGATTTTTCATTGGGATTTTTAAAATTTTCTGTGAATTCTTAACAATTGATAAAGTGTCTCTTTTCCTGCTTGGATTCTGGCAGGGCAGTAATCCATATCAAAGTGACCTGGCATGCAGGAGTACAGGCATGGTAGACTGGCCTTTAGATCTTGACTCTGATAAGGAAAGATTGTATTTTCCCCTTACCACCCTTAGTAAAAACAAAAACAAAAACCAAAACAAAATAACCAGAAAAAAAACAAACCAAAACAAAGAGGAAAAGGAAAATGCACTATCAAATAAGCGAAAAACACCCACAAAAACCAACAAAAAGCCCTCCTCCCAAGAAAAAAAACCCCAAAACACAAAGCAACCAAACAAAACCCAACAGAGCAAAATAATTAAAAAAAAAAAAAAAAAAAAACAAAAAACCACTGAACTTGCTAATATTGCCACAAAACTGTAGTAAAAATCATATCTCCATTATTTATGACTGCTGAGACCTTTTGGTTTTGTTCTACCCTGAGAAATGCCCTGCTTAGATTCTCTGCTGTAGTCTGCCCCTGAAAAGATGAATGTTTGGTACTTTTGCTTCTATTTGATGCTCACCTGGAACTTTGACCTACATGACAACACTGAGGTGCAGGTAGAAAACAAAACAAAACAAACACACAAAAAAGTCCCCTAAACCCTTGAGCTAACAGAAAACATCCAGGCTCTTGCCAAATTTGTTCAGAGAGGAAAAAAACACAGTTAAATCTCATTAAAATAAAGGTTTCATTAGCAAAAGTGCTTAATACACTGCTAGAAGAGGAATGTAGGGAGTGTCAGACATGTCTCCCTTCGTTATAAAAACAGCAATAACTGGAGATAGAGCCATGCAATCACAGACACTGATACCACTGAAAGGGGATTTTATGTCTAGAGAATCTGTGTCACTCAAAATAGGTTCATTACATAGAGGCAGGCTTAATCCAATCATGACCTCTCCTGCTTAAATTTTTATTTTTCTCTTTGGCACAGCTGGGTGATATCACTCATCTTTGGTACATCAGAAGTGCATAAATTCTTGGGCAATGCTTGCTACAAACAAGCAAAACAAAAGGGCAGGGGGTTTAAAGACTTGGCAGTAGATTAGATAAATCACTTATGGGGACTTACTAAAGGACCTCATATAGTTTTTGTGGGATTTTTTGTTGTTTTGGGGATTTTTTGGGTTGCTTTTTTGGGGGGGTTTTGTTTTGTTTTGTTTTTAGGATGGCCATAAGCAGAGGCGTGTTTGCTGTTTCCACACACCATTTATAATCGTGTTTGATTCTGTTTAGTTGGATTGGAGCTGCAGAAGGGCTTTGTAACCAAAAAATAAAACCAAAAAACCAATAAGCTTTGGACCTGATCTATTAGAAAGTATCTGATTTTTTAGGACCAGGCATCAGATGGATTGGTGAGGAAGTGGATGACTGTAGAGAGGTACTGATAATTTTGCTGTTAAAAGTAAAAGCAATGCAGTATCCCAGGAAATAAAAGTTTGTGGAACTTACATCTCATGCTGCTGAATAGATAAGCATTTCCAGAAATGCTTACAACCACAATTCCCAACAGTGATTTTGAAGATAAATGCAGAGGTCTCTACCAGTGATAAATGCAATGCTTTTCATGGTTTTGTTTACTTTTCAGTACTTTGATCCTGCTTTTTAATCTATTTTCATGCTAATATTTTTTGTCTGGGAAGACCTGTTGTCTTCATTTCACTCCTTACACTGAAACTTACCAAATTTACTTCATGCTTAGCTTTTATTTATTCATTTGTAGCATGTTTCAATGGAGCTGTAGCAGAGGGCAAAAGTGTCTGCCTGTGATCTATAATGATTCAAGATGCTTTCTATTGTGATGCCCTGTAGATTACTTTCAATAGTTGAGCTTTTCAGACAGTGTTGTCAGGCTTCCTTGGCAGCTGCTGAAAAGGAAAATATTCATATCACATTGTCTTCCTTTCAGTCACCTACCAGGGTAGGTGAATAAAGAAGGCACAGGTTGCAAAATGCTGAAATTGTTGTTTGAGGTGACTTTTCTTGAACTGCATAAAATATCCTGGTACTTCAAATGCAGCTTTCATAACCTAAATCACTTTATTTCTGAATAACATAGGAGGAGAATTCAGCAAATACCTTTGTCAAGTGTAATAAATGTCTGCTTCCTTTTAGGCTTTTTTTTTGTACAACACAAGCAAGGGACAATTTTTTTTTTAATTGATTTCTCAAAATTGTCTTGCATGCTTCTTGCATGTTTGGTTTAGAAAAAGACTAGAAGGAGCCATTTACAGCAATTTCTGGGTTAGTAACCTGGCAATCTGAAACACTACTGAGACATAATTAATATGCCAGTAGATACACTAAAAGACTCAAGAGTTTCTTGATGTTTCTTAAAAATAATAGCTTTAAACTGTATAGCAAGAAAGCTGTAGCAGATAAATAAGGAGTGGAAAACCATTAAAGGCTGTACACAAATTGAAAGACAAACACTACCACTGAGGCTGAAATAAATTAAAGAAGGAAAAAAAATCACACACAAAAAAATGTCTGGCTAAAAAGTTAAGAACTAATCAGAAACATATGAGAAATAGAAAATGTGGTTTAAATGTTGCTGGATTGAAAAATGAGACAGGAAATTGAAGGAAAGCATAGAAGAAATACCATGAGGAAATTAAAGCCTAAGAAATTGTCTTAAAAATTGTTCTGGTGGTTCCATTAAGCAACAGAGAAAACAATTAAAATACTGCTGCCATTGACAATATTGAGCAGGAGCTGCACCATGGATTTAATGGATTTAATTTGTGCTGGCACCAGGTTGGGGCAGGTACCCTTTGGATTTAAACCGACCTTGTTAGGAGCTGTTGTGTAACAGCTCATGGCCCAGCACCAGAGGTCTGATCCAGCTCCCTGGAAGAGCTTTTTGCTTCCAAGTTTTCTGGGAGAGATTTATTGTACCTTAAACCTGCAGGAGAGCCAAGTGTTATGTAAACAGTGCTTTTGTCATCCAGGATGTGCAGTGTTGTGCACTCCTTGTCTGTGAGGCAGCTCAACCCACGGCAGCAGTGGCTGTGTCCTGGCTGAAGGGCTGGTGCCAAACAGCACCTCTTTTGGGGCAGAAAACTGAATTTAGGGGGGAGAATAATGTCCTAGATCCACTGTGGTGAATAACTGTGGGTGTAACTGCCTCGTGGTCTGAGCTCACTGGAAAATTAATTTTCAGAGAGTTAGGTTGAGGTCAAGTTATCAAAGCAAGGAAATGGCAGCAGTTAACATGTTTGTAGGTCCCAGCAACACAGAGGAGTGCACAGGTCTAGGGAAAATAATTTGGCTTTGGGAAGGGGAGGGACCAGCACCTATTACAAAAACCAAAAACATATATAAGCCTGTACTGCTGTACTGCAATAAATACAAGATTGCAGTGGCAAAAACACAGCTAAAATATACACAAAATATCAGGTGATTCCTTTAATGAGACTCCCAAACAGAGAGAGAAAAATATTCCCTAATGAGCCTCTGGATTATTGTTAATACCTTAGTTTGAGAAGAAATATGTTGAATTTCAGACTTGAATTTTATAATCTGTTTATCAGTGTTTTTATTGTGGTCTCTTTGTTTGTCAAGATCAGGCTGGAGCAACATACCTGTGCACTCACAATAACTCTTTTATATGTTCTGTTGGTGAATAATGAGGCTCCTATAACCTGGTTGTGCTGTAACTACTGTGTTGTTTGTTGCTGGCATAAATTACTGTGCAGCAATGGCAAAAGGTAGAAAATAACACTTGTAAGTTAAGGTAGGGGTTGGAGTTGGGAACTGGTGTGCACTTTGTGTTTTGGGTAAAGGGAGAAAAAAAACTGAGTGAAGCTAATTCTATGAATGCGTTCGAAAATAAGCTGAAATAGAAGGACAGGAAGAAGTAGGAGACTGGTGGCAATCACAGAATGCCAGAATATATATGTGTATATATACATAATAAACATATTCCACTGGTGTGGTGCTAATCCCATACGAATCCATGTAAAGTCCTTGCTCTTAATCTGAAAAAACCTCACAGTCCTCTGTTATGGCACCCCATGTTCACAAATGTGGAAAGTGGAAAGGGATGAGAAGGCATTGATGTACATTTATAACTTGTACATATTGAACTGTAATTGCCTTCTTCCCTATGTTCCTGTGCACTGAATAAAAAAGGAAAGAATTAGTTGTTTGGCTTTTTTTTTAATAGCTTAAATTTATTTATGAATCCGCATTCATATTGTTCATTATTCTCACCTCCTCCTTTGTATTTTTTTCCTTCCTTGGAGATTTACTCTATGCTTAGTCTCATGATTTAAGAATATATACCCTGCATGCAGACTTAGGATTCCGTGAAGTGTCAAAGAACAGAAATTGCATTTCAAACATGAAATTATGTGGACATGCTATGCAGAATTAACAGAGTTTACATTGCATTTCACTACTTTACAACCACACTATGTTACCTGGGTGTAGTTAATAAAGAAAAGCTGCTGGAAAAAAACCACACAAAAACAAATGAAAATAAATCAATCAATAAATAAATAGAGACCAGATAGGTCTCTAAAGCACCCTCCTTGTGCTTTTTCCCACTATTAAGTCAGAGTGGGAGACCAAGTTTTTTTCCAGGTCCACTGTGGCATCTGGGATGTATCTGGGATGTTGAAGAGCAGGTCAATGACTTGGTCTTGTGACTAGAAGCAGTTATCACGCACTTCATGCCTCCAGATAGATGTTTTGGTCATCTTGTGATGCCAGACAAGAAACTGATTGCTTTATGAACATTTGTCTGTGTTCAGAAGTTGAAAGAGAGTAGTTGTCTGGCTCAGTAGTCAAGGATCTATATGTACCATAATTAAAACGACGCTTAAGCTCCCTGTTACAATAGAGAATAGTAAAAGCGTCACATTCTTGGTGACTGCAGTTGTGAACATCTGTAATTTAATATCTTTTCTGTCTGAATTGTTCCTTTTTCATCCTTTTTCAATGACTGCTCCCAGCTCTTCATTTCCAAATGTTGCTCCATAAGAAGCAGTGAGGATTTCCAAGCAGCTGCTCACCTTTTTTAGGTTTGGTTTACAATGTACAGCAGATCATAAAAATAAATTAAAAACCCCTGCCAAGAATGCAGTTTGTTTTTGCAGTATGTCCATGCTGAGACAAGGTTCTGGCATATACAAACTGTTTTCTTACTTAATATTCTTGTAAACCATCATGTAGTGAAGTGGTTGTAAATAAAGCATTGCCTAAAACGCGGGAGCAACAGGTGGATTTATTGTAGTTTGATTTACACCTTGGCTAAACCTGAGTTTAGATGTCTTCATGTCACGTGGATTACGTACCCTCAGAGGTTTACTCAGAGGTTTACACTCAGGTTTTGGAGTGCTGTGTCCAGCTCTGGGCTCCTCAGCACAGCGGGGCCAGGGAGCTCCTGGAGCAGGTCCAGTGGAGGGGGACAAAGATGGTTTAGGGCTGGGAGCATCTCGGTGCCCAGGCCAGGCTGAGGGAGCTGGGGCTGCTCAGCCTCCAGAGGAGCCCCAGCTGAGAGGGGCCCTCAGCCCTGGGTGTCCCTGGGTGTCCCTGGGTGTCCCTGGGTGTCCCTGGGTGTCCCTGGCTGCAGGGAGGGCTCCGAGCAGGGCCCGGGCTCTGCTCCGGGGCCCAGCAATGGCACCAGAGCCACGGGCAGGGCCTGAGCCCGGCCATTGCCCTGCCCAGGAGGCACAACTGCTGCCCTGGGCAGTGCCCAGCCCTGAGCAGAGCCCAGAGAGGCTGTGGGGTCTCCTCCCTGGGGATGTTTCAGAGCCCCATGGACACAACCCCGTGCCCTGGGCTCTGGGGTGGCCCCGCTGCAGCACGGAGGTGGCTCCAGGTGATCGCTGTGGGCCCTTCTAAGTTGACCCCTCCTGGGGTTCTTGCCCAGTGGCTCTATTTGCAATCAACCTGGCAGATTCATTATTTCATCCAGTTTTATATCATATTTGAGAAAAGTAGAGGAAGAAACCTCATTTACGAGTATATCATTGAATTTATGTACAGGAGTTTTTTAAGTGTAAAAGTTTCATATTTCATTCTGTTTGTGAACAAGTTGGAACAAGTAAGGTAAAAATTACATCTGTCCTTTCCAGAGGCTCTTAGCAAAAATGACCTAAAGGGTTTTCATCACTCATCCACAGAGCTTACATGGCACTGCCAGCTGCATTGTCCAAAACAAACAGAATCAGTTCTTTATTGCAGCTGACAGCTGTAATACCCTCATTATTTCATATCCCTCATGCGAGAGGCTCATATCTGCAGTGCCTAATTAATATTCTGAATGTGATCAGTAGCATCACCTTCCTGTAAAGTCAGAAAGAAAATTATGAAAACTGGCACTTCTGCTGTACCTCTTTAGGTGACATGTCTTTTTGACAGTGACAGGACTTCCTTGGTGAAAGACTTAAATATCCATGTGGACAAAAAAAGTGTGTGAAATGAAAGCAGTAAGAGTGGTTAACTGTAATTATTGAAAGTTATAGAATATTTTTTCTATTCTCTTTGGGTGTAGAGTTTGGTGTAATAGAAAGGGTCATTGTGGAGGGTGTCCACACAGGAAAGCCTGTTCAGTGTTGGCATTTTGGTTAAAATGGTCATTTGGAGGGTTTGTAGGCTTTGGTAGGGAATGCTTTGGTTGCCTCCACATCCTACACTCCTTGTATTCCTGCCTGCAGTGGGATTTTGGCAGGGATGACCTGGATTCATTCCGCAAAAAAGCTGAACTCAAGTGGAGGTTCTAATGGTTACTTAACGTTCTGAACCAATGACCAGTCTTTGGGGCACCTGGAGATCCCACAGAAGTGATAAACCTCAAGCAAAATCCACAGGCTTCATATAGTGTAAATATGAAAACCATCATCACTTCAATTGTTGTGGCATCTCTGGTAAGAAAATATCCCCAAATAAGGTGTTTAAGAGGGGATATCCAAAAATTCAAGTAACTAGAAATCAATGAATAGTTTTCAAAGTGTCGTGAGAGTATGCTTAGAATTTATATTCTCAAGTATTTCATTTTGGTGAAGATGGAAGGGTATAATGAAGAAGCATAATCAGAGGTTTTAAAACTGTTAATGATGACTTTGTCAATTTTCAACATTCAACTTTCAAATTTGGATTTGCTTAGGATGGGAAAACATAAATTCACCAGTGCTGAGATTAAAGATTGCCTAGCAACCAGTGAATGAATACATCTAATGTGGGGAAAACAAAGGAACACCAAACCACTTTCATTTCCATATATATAAACTATGTATAAATATGAAAGTGTGGAGATAAATATGTGTGTGTATGCACAAACATAGACACACACACCCTGATTCTTCCAAATTGAAATGTTGTGGATCATAAAAAAGAGAAATGGAAAGGCAAAAATAGGATCTAAGATGTGGACAAATATTGGGAATTTTCATTTAAAAGCAATAAATCCACAGTAAGTGTTTGAGTTTTGTTTTGAATCGTCTTGCTTCACTGATGAAGTGAAAGCAAAAAGTGGAAAGAAAACTGTCAAGACCAGTAAAAATATGTGCATCTGAATGGTCTCAGTCCATAGGAGGGAAGGGAGATTTCACCTGTCTAGAGATGAACATAATCACTTAGAAGTGTTAATTTTGAGCGATTGTGCTAGTGATTAAAATATGTGCATGCGTTGTTCCTCTGTGGAAAAGGGGATGGGCAAGAAACATGAATATTTGATTAACTGAGACATTTCAAGTGAACACAATGCTAAAAATGTCCTGATCAGCTTTAAAAGTAAAAAACAAGTGACTGGAAATGATCAGGTATTTCCAGCCACATGACTCGGCATCTCTTCCAAAAATTTTAATTGAACAAAAAGAAAAAAAAAAAAAAGAAATAATGGAGAGACAGTTTATCCTAAGTATCTTGTGCAGAAGTCTCAAGTCTGGGTCTTGTTCATTCCCTTTTCATAAACCCCTGTCACTCCATAGATGCGAACAGGTGCAGGAAAACAGATTTATTCACCTGAGTCTTAGCAAGTGGCAAAAACCTGTATGAGCACAGCTGAGGTGAGCAACCAAAGGAACCAAAGGAACGTGTGAAAGGAGTGCCTGGGTAATTTTTGCCAGCTCTGCTGAGCATGCAGAGAGAAGAGATGTGTGAGGCTGTGTTGCTCAGGGTATCTTCATAAAAGGCATTTTTGTTTCCTCTCCCTGATTCTGCAGGAAGCATCTCTGCTGCTGTCTGGGGCTGGGTGCTGGGGGTGGTGTGTCACCGGTGCTGTCAGCTGAGCAGGCAGGGGAATATCTCTCTTTCCCTTTGATGAAACTCTGTCTCGACTGATGGCAGCTTTCCTCAAATCCACACAGCAGCCTGTGCATGAAAGATTTCCCACAAGCTGTAAAAATATTCAGAACTGTGTTATATAACCACGTTCCCCCTTTAATCGTTTTTGATCCATTTTTTACTAATGAAGATCTGACATGACAGGAATAGTTCTTTTTTTCTCCCTGCAGAGCCTGTTGGCATAGAAATGAACTCTCTGTAACCTATGGAAGAGAGAGGAGTTTACTTTTTAAGCTGTTTTCTGTTTCTACTTGTGTTTCATATTGTCAAACATCAGATGCTTGAAAGGTCTATAACACAGCAGGCTGAAGTGCAGTGACCTGCTGCTCTTTCACATTCAAATTAATAAAGTAGTTCATGGTGCAGACCTTTAGAAAGGCAAGAGATTACACTTTTTTAAGGCAGAAGGGGATTTATTATAATAGAAATTAATCTCTGCAGACATTACTTCAGGGCTCTATTCTAACTCTTGAAGTAGGGACACAGTTTTACAGCATTGTACTATTAGATTAAATCCAAATCTTAAGTCAGCACTTCGTCTCTTCACCCAGGATTAGTGTTTCAGCTCAGTCCCAGAGTGGGATTCAAATGACAATTCTCTGCTTAGAATGATCTGACTTCCTTTTTGTAATGCCATCTCAGGTCTCCAGAAATCAGCTGGTGCATCCCCTCCGGTTACAAGCCCAGAAAAAGTTAAAATTCTAAAAATTGTTTTACACCTGCTTTACAAGTGCATTGCAGTTCTCCATCACAACTACAAGCTAAAACTTAACTGTTATATAGAGTCTCTTCATGCCACAGGCTTCCAGAAGTAACCATCTTGATATTTGTGAGATAAAATCATGGATTGGTTATTCTGAGATTTGCATTCTCCTGTAGTTTTCCTGTCCAGAAAGCAGCATTCAAAGTTGAAATTATCGTTTTATTCACTTTCTAAAACCATTTAGGAACTCTGCTATGAGTGTTCCAGCTAGAAATTTAGCTGAACTTTCCACCTGCACAGTAAGCAAATCAGCCAAGAAAAGAAGCAGAAGGAGGTAAATGAGCTATTGGTATCTAGAAACCTTATTTTTCAAATAATAAGCGAGACAATTTAATTATTGCAACTGTCTTTTTTACCTTAGAAGAAACAAATTAGCTGCCTTGCCATTAAATCTGAAGAAAGAGCTTACAAATTTCTGAAAAAAAACCCCAAACTGCAGAGCTCATCTGTTTCTATGTTCACACTTTGTATCTCAGCACAGGTGTGTCTTCAATATGATTTATGGTTCTGCTTCTCAGTGGTGCTTCAGCTGTGGAGAAATAGGTGTGAACTTGGACACTGTGCAGATGATTCTGAAAATCAAGAAACCATTAAGGGTCTTTTTCTGAAAATTGATTCCAACATGGAAATGCTACAGGTAGCAAGTACTTTCTCAGTCTTCTTCTGAGGTTTAGGTGCTCTTCTGGGATTCAGAACTGGTGCTTATTTTTGCTATCTCTAGACCAGATTTCTGCTGACTGGTTATTTCCTGGGCTGTTTATTTTTTGGTGCTGCCTGGAGATTTCTCCTTTGGAACAAGTTTTATTCTCATGAAAACGAATGACCATTATTTTTATTTCTTTTGAAAAGCTTTTTTAAAATAAGCCATATTTCTTGTAGCCACACAGGAAATTGAGTACAATAATGGCTGCTGTTTTAGACAGAAATTATGGTCCTCCCTTTCCCATCAATGGTAGAACCAAAACTCGAACTTTAAAACACACACACTGCCTAGAATACCTGTAAAAAAAATGGTATTTCCCTAAAAATCTGTGTGTCTAGCACCATAAACTCATATGTCATTCTCTCTGCAGCCACAGCACATTTAGCTCAGTATCAGCTGCTGTACATTTCACTGCCTCATTATACAAGGTATGCTCAATGTGTTCATATTTATATTTAATGCCCATTACATGAAGGAATAAAGGCAGTTGAATTTTTTTCCATCCACACTTGCTATTTCATGGAATGTGCCCCATTTTTAAATTGAAGAAGGAAATGTAGCCCAAACACCTGAATGGTCTTTATTCAACAGCTTCCATCATTACAGTTTTGAAACGTTGTGAATCCTCATGATTTTTTTGAAGGTGAGTTTCTCTCTTTATCATCAGATCATTGTCTCAAGCTGATGTCTCTCAGAGCAGCACTTCTGCCAGAAATCCTAATAGTTATCCTTCTACGTGTTATGAGGTAATTGAGGGAAATTGTCTCCTTTTCAGGCTAATGATGTTGTTCATGGGGACTGGAATGCTTCTCTCGTGCCTGATTCAGGATGGTGTACCTTAGTTTTTGGCAGGTCCTTCTGTCCCAGAAAAGATAACACTAAACAATGAATAGTTTTAAGTTGGAGTAACTAATTCTTTTTATTATTTTTCATTTTTCACTGCAGATTAATTTTGTGTCTAATAATGGCATCTGGCTGTCTCTCTGCTTTTGGAATGAGTGCTTTACAAAGGGGCAGGTGGTTGTGGGATGGGGCTTCTGCCTCTGCACATCTTCCTCAGCCTTCATATCACAAAAGTTGTTTTCATAAACTGTGAATTTCTGTTCCTGACAAGGATTGATGGGCTAGCTGTTAACATCACAGAGTGCTGCATTATTTATACACAAGGGCTGGGTTCCCTCTTTCAAGCTGTCCTTTGCTGTCAGGCAAAGGATTGAACTCCTCAGTCAGGAATCACGCAATGTTTCATGGGGTTTGATGGGATCAAAAAAAAAATATGTTGTATAAATGTTTAAAGTTCAGCAAAGAGTGGGTATGCAACTTCTGCCTGACTCCCCACCACTACCTGCTTGTGGAAAGGAGCAATAGTTGTACACCCAGCATTTTATTGAAAAGGATGTGGCTTAAAAGTAGATGTGTGAACACGTGCAAAGGAGAATGGTGGACTTACAGAATGTTTTTTTTCTCTGGGTGCTTTTAATGAAAAAAGATGCAGGTTCATTGATTGAGTTATTCATTATGGACAAAAACCATCATATTCCTTAAAAAAATTCCTAGTTTTTATTAGAGGGCAAATATATCACCATTTAATTTGAGTTTTGCTTTATAATTTTTTCCCAAGTTTGGAGAATTAGGGAGGGTTCTTAATTAAAATTTTAATTTTGGGTTTGCATGGATCTCTTTGATTCTATTCATTTTGTCATTTTTTTTTTTTATTCTTAACCAACCATGGTTTCCAAAGAGAGGATGGACAAATCGCTCGAGGACTTATTTGACTTCAAAACATTCTGAAGAAATTAAAGATGTGCAGAAAATAATAATAATAAAAAAATCCCACAGATTTAATACCACTTGATACTAAATCATATATCAAAATTTATGTACAGTCTTCAGACACTCTTTTACACTTGAGGGGCCACAAAAATAAACGTGCAAGGTTACTCAGACATAGGAAAGACAAATAATGAATTAGTTTTCATTTGACATTGACTCTTACTATAATCCTTTCAGAATGTCTTAATAAAAGTACCATAATAATTTGTCTTTTGATTTTTTTTTTTAATAACTGAATTTCTCTTGGAGTGTTTGTTTAATCTAAAGAAATTTGTCAAGTTACACAGTCTGTTACACAAACAGCATATTGCCAATCACCATGGAAAGCCATCAGCACAGAGCACACTCCTGCAAGATTTATTTTAAATTATATATTTCCTTTTTTTTGGTTTATTTTACTCTTCCATTCCAAAAATCTCTCAGGTTAAATTATAAAACCACTGTGGTTTTAAAAGCTGTGTCACATTTTAATGGCAACAAATACCTTTATCAGTTGTGTTAAGACCAAATGCACTCATATCATCTTTTCTTACTAATAACAGAGGTGTCAAAATCAAAGTCTGTTGATCAAACTGAGTGGAATGTATAACAAATTAGATTTCAATATTTCAACATCAACATCCTCTCAAGAGGCATTAAATGCAAATCAAAGAGAATATTCCTGATTCCAAAGTGATATTTATTTTTTTCAGCACAACTTCACAGACAATAAGCTGTAAACAAGGGAGATAACATTTTACGTGATTTTTACTCAGTTTCAACATTTGCAGAGCCTGGTACCTCATCTTAAGTAGAATTATGAGGCTTCTCATTTTCTGACCGTGTCATATTTGATTTTATGCTATGATATAATTTAACCATTGTTGCCCAAAGTATGGACTTTTCCTCTTCAGTCCTCATTAGTATTATGTGAATGAAACTGGCTAAGGTTGGGAGAGTTGGGGGGGTTTTTTGTTTGTTTTTATTTTTTTTTTATTTTGCTCTGTTTGGGGTTTGTTTGGTTGGTTTTTTGGGGATTTTTCTTTTCTTTTTTTGGTTGAAACATTTGTTCCTTGTGTTTTCTCCCCTTTTTTTTTATAACCATTTTTTTTTTAGATGCGTTCTGTATTCATTTTATTTCTGTGATGTGGTAAAATGACATTGCAAAAACTACTCCAGTGACTGACAGGCCAAGGTGGTGGGTCAAAAGAGTAATTAGTGCAGTTATTTCCTGAACATGGAAATAAATGGCTGTTGACAGAGGAAAACATCTGCTTTATTAGTCCCAAACTGCAGGTCGGGTCACTTTATTTCAGACTGAAAAAGCCAACAGGAATTTTCAGACCAATGAAAACCCCACGGTTGAGAGTCCTCACTTTGGTCACTGCAGGAGATTTCAGTTTCTGGAAATGTAATGTAAAATTGGGCGTGCATTCTGTTTGTCATTCAACATAAAATTTACAAATGCAAACAGCATTTTGTCTCTTTTCCTTTTGCAACAGTGGCATAATTGAAATCAGAGGGACACCAAATCAGGAGTTATGCAGAAAAAATATCCTCCCTCATTTTAATCAGAGTATCCATACGGATTTGCATAATAAGTGTTCCTGCTCCAGATGCTATTTAGTTTATTAATTTAATTAGAGGTGTGGGAATACATTTGTCAGAGCATTCATTTAATAGTAGCTGTTCTTTCACAACAAATTGCCTAAGCCCCACAAAGTAATAAACAAGCATCCTTTGCTACCCCAATAATGCAACAGAAACAGAAAATGAAAAGCCTTGACTCATTTAAATTCCACTAGGAAATGCCATTTGCTGTTTCAAATAGTTTTGTTTCTCCATCAGATGGACAATCTTCAAGACAAAACTGTTAATATCAAGTACATGACAGTTCTCTGTGTCATGAAGACACCCTAACGCTGACAAAAAAATAAATAAAATTACAAATAATCCAGCAAACTATTGCACAACTGCAGTTTTTCTGTGCAACTGATGCACAGAATTCAGAAAGGCAGTTTTGTTCATCAGTTACATTTCTTATCCAACATTTAGATGGAAATTTTCTCACCAAGGATTAATCTGAAATTCGTGTGCAAGAAAGGTGTTGAAATCCTGATTTTTGATTTTACCACCAATATAATTCATAACATACTCCAATGTTAATCCTGCTGATATAAACTAAATTAATTTCTCTGACTCTTTGCAATGACATGGCAAAAACCTGGCAATTTTCAATTAAAAATGAAAGTACTTGTTTTCTAACAATGATTTATCTGTAGATCTTTCTTTCAGATGTGTTTTCAAAATTTTGTTATTTTTAAATGCAATGATGAGCAATAGAGTGCACAAATATGCCTTTGAAGATGAGGATTGAGATAAATAAAAATTCATGTAAATCTAAGATTAACTGCCTGAGAACAAGTGTTCAATTGAAGCTGACCAAAGCCTAGGGTGTTCTTTAGGATTGCTCACAGCTATCCCAATGGTGACAGAATGCAATCTGTAGATATCCCAAGTGTCTTCAAGTTAGAAAAAGTAAAAAAAATGCTGTTTGCTATTGTCTTCTGAGAATGAATTAAGGCCATCACATTCTATGGAGTGTAAGATTAGGGAGGTGTGCTCTTTAAAGGGAAAATTGACCCATCCAGAAGTCATTCAAAGGACATAGAGCTCACCGTTGTTTGGTTACCAAAAATCTGCCACATCTACATCCTGTGCGTGACTTTTGGTGCCTTTTCTACAAAAATCTCATTTTCCTCTCCCTGTGCCCCACAGCAGACGTGTGTGACTCCAACCCCTGCCAGAATGGTGGCATCTGTCTGTCGGGGCTGGACGATGACTTCTACTCCTGCGAGTGCCCCGAGGGCTTCACAGACCCCAACTGCTCCAGCCTCGTGGAGGTTGGTAAGTGCCAATTTAATTGCTGAAATGGCCCCATTCATCTGTGGCTGGCCAAGCAGTGAGCCTGTCCATGGTGTCTTGTTACGTTGGTCATTATTGGGTTTTTAACCTTATGTCTGTGCCATAGACATCTCTATGATAATTAACAGAAAGTTGGAACAGCTTCTGAGAACGTGATTGCTGAGAAAAGTCCGGTGCTCCACTTCACAAAAAGTCCATGGTGGTGACTTACAAGTGGCCAACATTTTTCAAAGATCCATTCCAGATAATTCTATGTATCCTTCTTCAACCAGTGCCATTTCAGAGCTTCAGTTCCAGTAGTTTTATGCTGATGTCCTCAGTAAAGATTAATTTCTTATGCAAGTGAAGAGGCAGGAACAGCATAGGAGAAAACCAGAATAACACATAGTAGTCACTTGTTTGAATTTCAAAACAACTACTCATCTGGAGGCTCTAATTAATCATTAGATGAGTGAATAGAGCACAAGTCAAATGTACTGAAATTTTATGTTGTGCACTTGACTCAGTGTAAACACAAATTTCAGTGGTAGATCCAAAATATCCAGCAGGTCAGGCCTCCATCTTAAGAAAACTTGGGAAGAAAATCAGAATTTGAGGGAAAAGATGGTAGACAGCTCACTGAAAGTTCACTGAGCTCATGTATAATCCCAAAGAAGGTATAAAAATAAGTTAACATATGGAATGATGGAACTGTCACAGCTGGGCTCAACACTGCAACTGTCCTAAATCTGTGTGGTTCTCATTTTTTAATAAATAAATAAAAACTATTCAGGGAGAACCTGGGCACACTGTTCCAAGGATTAAGTATATCTCTCTCATGAGATAAAGAGAGCAAAACTTAAAAACACAAGGTTGTTTTATTTATGGGTGGTTTTTTTTTGTTGTTGTTCATTTTCTTTCCTGAAAATGATGCTACTGCAGTTTTGAGAGTGAATTCTGCACGTCCACAATGCAGTTTCAGGGGCATTTGTATTTCATTTGATTCCTCTTAAGTTAAATTTCCTGCAAACAAATGGAGCTACTTCCTGTGGGAGAATGACCAGCTTCAGACACCAACTGCACATTTTTCTGATTCTAAAGTGTCATTGTAGGTGGTTGCCACCTAAAATTTGAGTTGCACAAGGAGGTGCTTGTTGCCTTGATGAAGCCATACAAGAAGCCAGGAGACACTGCCTCAAATCCCATTTTCCATCCCTTTCCTTATATTTTTTTATCACTGTTTGAATTTATCCTGTGGATATAGGTCATGCCACCCTAAAATGGCCTAGACATGGCTTCACTTCAGGAAACTTTTGGGGTTGTTGTGTAATTGGCTGGCACAAAATTGCATGGTGCATGACTGGGGGGATGCCAGACAAGAGTGAATCTGAGAATAAATCATATTGTGATAATTGCCACTGTAATTAGCAGATGAGCATTAATAGGGCTTTAAAAAATACACATACACTTAACTAAAATCTTCAAGCACTTCAACTAAAACTCAGTTTGGTAAACAGTGTAAAGCATAAGTAAATAACTTGACAATATGTGGCAATCAAAGCACTTACACAAGCAGGATATTACATTTCTAGTTTGCAATCCATGGGGAATATTTGCTGGGCAACATAGCTTAAGTAAAGAATTTATTAGTATTCCTGTAGAAACTAAAATCTAGAATATTAATTTATGTTGTGTTTGTCTTGTTTGCTACATGTATGGACTTGGTAAAAACTATAAAAATAGATTTTAATATAATATGTTACTTTTTAGTAAAATATTTTTCTGCATTTTGCACCCCTGTACACAGTCATATAAACCACTGGAAAAAAATGGTGTTTCTCAAAAATAATTTGATTTTTTTCCTATGGAAATGATGACAATTAATGTAAGTTGTTAGTCAATCAGACTCCATTAATTCAAATACTGAAGTGTTTCAAGCAAAATAATTTCGTAAGATGGGTCTAGAGGAGCCCAGGAGTGCAAGACCCTGAATGAGTGCTTTTACTAAGAGTGTTTATTAGATGTAAGATTTAAGAAGGAGTGCTAGCAAAGGTTGCTTCTCTTTGGCTTTTTAATGAGTTTCTGCCCAAAAGCTAATCTCTTAATCCCTCATATCTCGAAAAGGCTTTTTGGCAATTTTCTGTGGAGTTGAAAACACTTAGTTGGTTAAAAATTGGTATTCAGGATGTCAGGAGGTACCACGTAGGAAGAAAAGAGGAGGGTGAGGAAAAAACCCAACAACACAGAGAAGAGCCTGTGTCACTCTGTCTCCCTCAAAAGAGCTGTACAGAAAATTTTAAAAGCAGCTGAGTGTTATCTGCATCCCCCTCATTAGAGAGACTCCATCAGACTTTGTTCAGTGACAGGATGCACTGTTGAACTCTGGGCACCAGCTGGGAAGTCATAAATTTTTCAAGGGACATATCAGAAACAGGAGGATTTTCACAGTAAAAGACAACAGAGATTTTACTTAATCATGCATCAATGTGGGTAAATAAAAGGCAATCCCATTCAGACAGCAAGTTGTGAAATATGCAGAGGAAAAAAAAAAAAGAAATAGATGCATACAAGTAGCCAGGAAGATCAAATATTTAGGCAGAAGTCTTCCCTAAAAAGATCAACAAAGATTCAAGAGAGTTTGGGAGCTGCATGGATACTCAAGAATGCAACTCCCTTTGTTACCTTAATAGAACTAAAATTTAAAGCAACCTGATATTGATCATAATACCAATTTCAAGCTAAAAAGATTAATTAATAATGAGTTTCTACAAATTTACTCATAAAAAAATATTATTTTTCTGCCGTATTTCATTTTTTTCTGACCCTGTAACTTCGAGTATGCCTAAACCAAATTTTATATAAAATGCTTGTGGTATTTTAAATTGCTAATCCCATTCTGGCCCTACTCTTTTGTTAATGGCAATCCCACTTTACTTCCTATGTTGGCTTATATACCATACCTAGTCATGCCAAAAGACTTGAGCTGAGAGTTCTGTAATATCACCCCTCTTTGTGCAGCCAGGTTTTTCAGTGCTCTAACAGATTTTAAACACTTGATAAACTGGCAGAGAATAAGATAGAGACAGGCAGAAGAATGTCTGTTTTAGTTGTTTTCTGTACAGCACATCCTCCAGCGAGGTAGAAAAGGACTTAATAAACAGATAAAAGGTGATTATATCAAACATTCCAAACAGCAGAATGTTTTCCAAAGATGATAAGAACACTGTGGTCTGAGTTAACTCTTCAGCAGACTCCTGTTTACATGTATGGAAGCATTAATTTTAACATAAATTGAAACAAAATAGTTTTCAAGTAATTAATATCGACGCTGGAATGCGTTACAGAGAAGTTGACAGACTTCACATCTTTTAAATAACTCACAAATAATTCTTGGGAATCATGTAAATTATAGATGTATAATAAACAACAACTGTTACAGACAATTAATAAGAGTCTTTAATGAATTCTGTTCTGGAAAACTCTTAATGTGCTGCCTGTCAACTTGGGTGACTAATTAGCCATGGACAGCGCACAAAGGGAGCTATGAAATGACACTGGGGGGAGTTTTCTTTGAAACAAAAATTCCTCCTGTTTTGTTGAGTGTGTGCATGAGGGAAAACAAGGGGAGAAATGCAACACTAATGACAAAAAAAAAAGAGCAGTTAGGTTTATTGTGGCATAAGGCAATGAGAGTGTGTTCTCTGAGTGACCATGTTCATGTTTGAAATCTGAACATCTTAAAGCTACTCGGTTTTGATCTTCCAAATCTGAAATTCAATAACTGTCTGAGAGGATAAACTGGTGAACATGTTTAGTTTATTTAAGTGAAAAAAACAACAGATGTCAGATAGGCTGCCAGCATCCTTTTGGAAAGTGCCTGTACCTTTTATGTCAGCTCTCAATACTCACTGAGAGCATCTCATTATGGAGAAACATGGTAAAAGTGCCTGTGTGCATTTTGGAAGGGTGGAAGAGCAAGTTAATGATCTTGCAGTTAATGATCAAGGGATATTGGGACTAAGTGCAGCATGGAGGCTGAGGGAAGGGAGAAGAGTTGAAAGGTAAACCAGAAGTGCCAGTTTTCCATGACATCTTTATTCTGCCGAGTGATTAAGAAGAGATTGTGGGGTTCCTTGCTTAGCACATTGCAGTTTTCCATATCAGTTCAGTCTTTCCAGTATCCAAAGTAAACTATTTCTTTGACAGCTGCTGTCTCTCAGCCAGAAATGCAGGAATCAAAGGGGTTCTTCCCTTTTCCTGCTGTTACATAAAAAATTTGGTGAGCTGGAATAGGCCCAGCGTGCTGTGATTTGTTTGCTTTGTGGCTTTATTTGCACAACCTAAGTCTCTACTTTTGCTTTCCTGACCTCTGCACTGACAGAACAAGGGCTTCTGAAAGAAATTAGTGCAGATAAAACTCCTGTCACTCATTTCCAGTCAGTCTTGTGGATGCTTTTCAATGCCATGATTAGAAATGACTGAATGATTTCAAAGATGCTTTTATAGTCTTAACAATATGTGATTTTTTTTTTATTAAAGGAGAGTTGTTTGCACTTCACATTGAACATATGTACTAATGGATTTTCCAAAGTGGAAATGGTGAAATGAATGCACACTTACAAAAGAATTCCAATTACTTAACATAATGTGCATCTAGTTTGCAATTGAAATTAAAGTATTCACCTTAGCTGTAAATTGCATGGCCTGGAATAATGCAAGTTAAAGCAGTGGCACTCACAAAATCAGAACAGTTGAAGATGTGAGGCAATTGTGGAGGTCTGTAGCCTAACCCTACCTCCCAGTGGATGATCTAGAGGTGTAGATTTCTCAGGGTCATGTCCAGCTGAATTTTTAATATTTCCAGGAATGGAGATTTTACAGCCTGTCACAGCAATCTGTGCCAGTGTTTCATCACCTGCACAGGGAAAAAAAAAGCAAGGAAACAAACAGATAAACCCCAAAACCCCAAATATATTTAGGTGTAATTTTGTGAAATTTAGTTTTTCTCTCATTGTGCTGTTGCTATGTACCACTGAGAAGTCCCTGACTCTGGTGTCTTTATTTCTATTTTCTGCTCCAAGTTTGACAGTCTGATTTTAGGGAAATAATCACATCTCTTGGCCTGCTGGCACTCCTCTCCCTAGTGCAATACAGTCCTAGGTGAAGATTGCCCAGGATATTGGAAAAAAGAGTGTGGGCTACAGATTTCAGCATCTGCTTTCACTGCTTTGGGTGTGTCACCCAAATTGATTATATGTATTCCAGTATTATCAAAATCTATGCAAGTGACTCATTTGCCACGTTTCTTATTGCCAGCAGGGAGACTTTAATATGTGGCTGTCAGTTCTTCTCCAGTGAACTGCCATGATTTACTCTTGATACTGATTTATTATTTGGAAAAATTGCAAAGGAAATTATTCTCTTTCTGTTGATACTCTCACTCTTAAAAATCATTTCAATGATTCTGTTGGTAAAAGGAGTTTAACAACAGAGGTGAGATGGGCCTGTGTTTATTTGAATTCAGCAAGAATAATCAGGTTCCATGGTCAAAGGTTAGTTTCTTCTGGGAAAAGAGTGGGAGAGTGGAAGGGGAGGTATAGAAAACAGATTCTTCCCTGCAGCCCTTTCTCTAAGGTTCTTATTTGGATTCTGTGCTGATTTCTTTCCTCACGGGCAAAGATGGAAAGTGAGTTTTCTTAAGCAGCAGCTCAATGCTGGAGACCTTCTTTGAAATGTTCAGGCTTCCACTCCTGAAGGGTGGAAGTGGTTGAGGAGCAGGGCCCCATCAGCGTGGCTCCCAATTAAAACAAAGCTGATTTTGTGTGAACATGACTTCTGTTGGTTGACTTCCAGTGGGAAACATCCCCAAGGTACTCACTGAACCCCACTTCTCTATTGCTTTCCTTACAATTAGAATTTGTAGTTTGGGTACGGACTGGTGGATTTCCTCCTAGTAAGGTTGTAGCAGTTGCATGTTCAGCATGTTGAGGGCATTCCTCAGTGTTCTATTCTGAAGCCCAAAGCTTCACATTTCTGTTATAACAGTGTTCTATGTGGAGTTAACTGCAAAACACATTTTAAAAACAGAAATTATCACATAATCAAGATGTTCTCACAGGTTAAGCAACTCTGTTAAAAGCAATCAATACATATTAATAAAAATAATTTGACAAATGAAGCCCTAATGTTGAGTTTCTGGGTAGGCTGGAGAGTGCATAAAGCACAGAAATCTAAATTGAGTGGTCTGAATGCCTGCGAGTGGAATAGCTTGATAAATGGCATTGATTGCAGGGCAGAAAATGTTGTAAGTCATAATTTACAATATTTCTGCCAAAACAATTGCCTTTGGGGCTGATTTCCAGTAAATCTGTTGTGAAAAGAAGGTTTCAAGCCACAGCTGGTGAGGAGGGTGCAATAATGGGTATTCCCACAATCACAGAATCCCAGGCTGGAAGGGACCTCAAGGATCATCTGGGTCAAACTTCATTGGCAAAATCATGGTCCAGGCAAGATGGGCCAGAGCCCTGGACAGCTGAACCTTAAAAATGTCCAGTGTTGGGAGCCCCACCGTCCTCCTGGGCAGATAATTCCAGTGGGGGATTGTTGTGGTGGGCATTGCTCCCCTTGTGTCCAGCCAGGGCCCCCCAGGAGTCCCTGGCACCCTGACCCCTTGTCCTTTCCCAGGGGCTCCGTGCAGGGACTGTCCCCTGCTCTGTGCCCACCCTTCAAACAGTGGGAGGTGGGGTGAGGGCTCCCCTCAGCTTCCTCTCCTCGGGGCTGAGCAAACCCAGCTCTCCCAGCCTTTCCACACTTGTGACACCTCCCAGCCCTTGGATCCTCTTCGTGGCCCCTCTCTGCACCCTCTCCACCCTGTGCCCCTCTGTTTGGCACAACAGGGACCAAACCTGGGCACAGAGCTCCAGGTGTGGCCCAACAAACGCTGAGCAAAGTGGGATAAGGGATTTACCTCTGATGGACATGGCCTTGCTGATGCCTCTTTGTGTGAAAAATCCTGCAGTTCCTTCTCCATCTCCGTGGGCCTTTGCTCCACAATGCCCCTGTGCCTCTTGTCCTGGGGAGTCCCAGGACTGGACACACCACTGCAGATGTGCCTTAGTGCTAGGCAGAGGGGAGGGTCACCCACCCTGACCCTCTGCCAGTGCTCTGCCTAATGCAGCCCAGAATGCTGCTGCCAATTGTAAAAAAAAAGTGGTTCATACAATTGTTAGGTTTAATCTGAATGTTTCTTGTATAAAGTATTCTGAACTACATGACAGACCTTAAAAGTGTACTTGGTACCACTGAGCTCAGTATGACCATGAGCAATGCTTGTAGGTAGTGACAACTTTGATTCCTGAATGAGAAATCCCCTGTCAAATAAACCCCATGCTGGAATTCATATCCCATTTCTTATTTTTCCGTTCCCAAATTTGTTATTTGAAAGGACAAACTGGCCAGGGATAAGCAGTTCTGGTCACACACTGGAGGGTGACCAGTGGTACACTCTGAAGGAGATTTTATGCACTTCATGCATCTAATTAGAAAGGCAAATAGAAAACATCCAAGCTCTTGTTGGCAGACCTACTACTCAGGATGAGATCTTGCAAAGAAAAATGAGGTTTTTGAGCGTGGGTTTATTTTCAAAAACACATCCCCAGACCCCAGTTTCAGTTGGAGGGATGAAGGACTCAGTAGCGCATCATGTTTTTATTAAAAGCTCCAACACTGATGGCAAGCCTTGCATGCAGAAATATTGAGAGAATCATGCATGTAGGTCATGGAGAACTGTGACAAACTGGATTTTCCATCCAGGTGTTATTTTACTAGAAAGTCCAAGTGTTCAGAGGCAGAGTGCTCCAGAAACAAGAGCTGGCACCTGCCTGGGCTGTGTGTATAGAGGGGAGACATCTCTTGTGAGCCAGGTCCATTTCCACTGGGTGGAAGTGGAGAAAGAAAAAGGAACAGAAAAAAAATCCCAGCAGTTTTCCCAGAAATGTGTTGTGTCTATGGCCTTATATATTTTTTAAACCAGCTTCAAAAGAAGTAGGTAGAATAAACCAGTGATGTTTTGTCAGATCTGCCAGTGAAATAGGCAGCACATCAAAATCTGGAGAGCTTGTGCTGACAGACGAGGGGGAATTGCTCTTTGGATAGGTGCTCTCAGCGTTGTCTGAAGAGAGAAGCGTTCAAATAATTCAACCACTCAGAAGGAAAGAGTTCTGGGTAGGCAGCAGCTGCATCAGATTAAAGCAGCAGAGTAGAGGACACATCAACATCTAATGAAATAAATATTCTGGTTACAATAGCCTGCACATTTTCACATCCCTGAGTACCTCTGGAGTGGTCCAGGTGCTGGTGAGACTCTGGCACAGCTGCCAGGCTCTTTGTTGTGATGTTCCATGCTACTTTCACTTTGCTCTTCGGTGTCCCTGTCCTGGTGTTTAAAATGGGTCTCTCACCACTTTTAAAAGATTACTATTATTATAATTATTATCATCATTATTGTTAAAATATGGAAACCATATCTATTTTATTGTTCATAGTAAATTATTACTGCCTTTAAGGCAGTTTCTATTACTAGATCATTTTTTAATGTAGGCCACTATCATTGCCATATAGTAGAGGTCTCTGTGTTCTTGTCCAGTTCTAAAGAAATTAGGATTTGCAGGACTTTTTTGTACTTTTAAAGCACATCTCTCATTAGGAATTATTAATTCTTACTGATCAGGGATCACTAAGCATCATTATGCTCAGGATTAATTACTCTTCTGTTTTGCTGGCAATAGGGTGGTAGCTTTATTTTCCTGTTCCTTTGGTTTCTTGGCTAATGCAAAGTAAGTAGTTATGGTGACTTTTAAGAGACCAGGCAACACAATTTCTCATTAAATTTATGCATAAGAAATGTTCTTGATGCACTGCCTGTGTTTGTTTTCCCATTTTATATAATATACTTTTCTCCTGGATTTTTATGTAGAAGGATGTGACTCAACAGTATGGAAGCAACTTACTAAAAATAAAAATGCCAGAAGGAAGCTGATTCTTTAGCTGAAAAAGCAAATTGGTCTTTAATGAGATGTTAATTCTAGCATCCTAGGAGATTCAGATTAGAAGATTTTATACTTCTTAGGAAAAAATGATCAGATGGAAAACCTGGTGGTGTTGAACTTAATGCAAGTCTTAAATTCAATTTGGTGCCAGAGTAAAAGAAACACAAATTAAAAGCTGAATACTGGATCCAGAGACAGATGGACATTACTGGTTTTTTTTTCTCTTCCCCTTTAAGTTTTTTACTAGATTCTTTTTTTCAAAACTATTTATATAAAGGGCTCATTAAACAGAGCAAAATACATCGTGTTTTGGAATCACTTTTTCTTACTTTTTTCTCTCCATGTATGTTTACTTGTTTTTAAATAATGAGTTAAAGGAATACTTCTTTGTAAAGAAAAGAAGAATACTAAAAAAATAGATGCAATAGCTCAGGAACATTTTGCTTTTCTCCAGTAATAAAAATATTTCTGTTCAGAAGCAGAAGAATGAGAGTACCCAAATGTTTCTCCTAATAAATTTAATATTTCTAACTGGAAAAAGTTGCTGTTTAGTACCTCAGAAATTTCTTTTCACTGTGTTAGTCTGTGTGACCTGATTCCTTTCTATACTTATTCCTTTTTGATTTAAAATCTCTGTTAAGTCACTTGCTTAAGGGCCTTTGGTGTTCCCCATCCAGATGCAAAATTCCCCTTAGCATTTAAAATACTGTGGAATGATATCTCTACTCTCTTACAATTGTTTTTTCTTGGTCAGTTCCAGAATACTAAGTAAACTTGTGGAAGATTGTAAACTGGAATATATAAAATTGGTGTTGTCTTGAGCAAATACACCTTACTCTTTATTATGTTGAGGACATGGAGAACTGTTGGTAGAGGTTTTAGAAGAATGTAGAAGAAAGTGGAACTGTGCTGATATTGATCAGATGAGACCTTTAAACTTGATTCAAGATGGGATTTGTTTGTTCCAAAAAATCACATTTTTCCTAGGTAAGGGGAATAATTAAATGCTTTAGTTCTTGATTGGTTTGGTTATTGTTGTTTCTTTTCTCTTTACATTTTTTCCCCAAATGTAAGTGTAATCACAGGAACTCCATAATTTCTATGGCTGAAAGGTTTTTTTCCTATTAAGCTACAAAACAAATGCATGTTTTATTGCAAGGAATCAAGAAAACAGGGGAATTACATATGAGATAATAAAATAAAATATAATAAAAAATAATTACCTATAAAAATCATCTGTCAAAATAACAGGAAGGAAAATACCAGAGGGGTGTCTCACATTTCCTACCCTGTTTCAGGTTTTTTAGTTTTTGTCTGGACTCATTGCTATTTAGTCCCATGCACCTGTGCTGCAGCAGCTCATGTCAGGAGTTAATAACAAGGCTGAAATACCCCTGCATTTCCTCCTTCATTTACCCAGTGAATTATCTGGGGTGGTTCTTTTGGGGTGAAAAGAAGCTACATGCCACATGCTCCTCGTTTTGTGCATTTGTGGGAAATGAGAATTACGAGGACTTAAGTGAAATGCTGACTGTATGAAGCATATGAATAATTCAAATGGTTTGGGTTTTTTTTTTCGGGTTGTATCACAGGTGTAGGGCTTTCTCCAACTTGATGATGCTATAAAATAATGATTAATAATAATTAATTCATATTTATGTTATATTAATGACCAGAATTATTAAGGCATGAGGTTTCATGCTGAATTATGGTTGCAGAGCTAGTATTTCACGTGCATTACTTGAGCTGAACACCTGCTTGAGAGCTGCCATTGCACCATGAGTTAGGAGAGTCAATATATTATTTCCTGTGTTAGGAGAAATTAATCAATGAGATGGAAATTAAGGTTTCAGCTACTCCCCTGTGGCTGTATCTGTACTATTGGAATACTAATTCAGGGTGCAAACTCTCGAGTTATGGATGCCATCTTCATTTTGAAACATGCACTGGAATGGCTCCACTCTAAATCAGGGAATTCTGGAGTCTGGAAAATTCAGAAGGTGGACTCAGACATGAACTTAATTTTTTGTCTCTGAAATTAGGAAAACAGTGAGGTAGAATTCAAGAGCTTCACGATTTGGTGAAATCACACTTGAGCTTCCTTGTTATTTCTGATTCTGTTCGGCTTATGTGTCACTTCATGCATAAGTGGTGCAAATATGTGTGGTTTCACTCTTCTGATCTGTGCTTTTGACAGATACCTAATTCCAATATGCATGAATGCATGCAAGGTTCTAATGGTTATTTCAAATGGATGGGTATGAGACATGGATATGCAACCTGCTTTGTTTGCCTTTCCATGAGCACAGTACTCTGATCATGGAATCACAGAATGGTTTGGGTTGGGAGGGACCCCAAATCTCATCCCATCCCACCCCTGCCATGGCAGGGACCCCTCCCAGTGTCCCAGGCTGCTCCCAGCCCCAATGTCCAGCCTGGCCTCGGGCACTGCCAGGGATCCAGGGGCAGCCACAGCTGCTCTGGGCACCCTGTGCCAGGGCCTGCCCACCCTGCCAGGGAACAATTCCTGCCCCAGATCCCAGCCAGCCCTGCCCTCTGGCACTGGGAAGCCATTCCCTGGGGGCTGGCCCTGCAGCCCTTGGCAATTGTCTCTCTCCATCTTTCCTGCAGCTCCTTCAGGCCCTGCAAGGCCCCCCTGAGGTCATCTCAAATCGTCCTCTTTGTCAGGCAGAATAATACCAATTCTCCGAGCCTGAATGATGTCCTACACTTTCTTCCTAACAGACTGGTCAAAGTGGTCAAAATATCCAGAAATATTTAGTTTTGCCATACAAGTTTCCCCTGCATAGAGAACTGGATACAAATTCTCAGACTTCAAATCCTCATGGAGACATATTGCATTTCCATTCATAAACAACTCTTCCTGGCCCTTTCCCTTTGTACCTGTGCATCCACACAAAAATATGTTGTGAAAGATGTGCCTTCTGGATAAGACACATCCAGAAGGTGTTCCTTCTACCCACCCAAAAGATCATGGAAAGAAGTTCCAGGGCTTGCAGATATTTTTCCTGTGTAGGATCCCTCACTCTGGAAGACAAGATTGGGAGTGATATGCCTGTGGATTCAGAGTTTCAGAGGGGAAATCCAAGATATCTGTTAATTGCAGAGTCTTTTCTCTAAATCCTGGTCAGTGTTTTCTGTAGCTCCTCATGGCTTTGAACAGCAAATAACTATTTGACTTCTGTTGACTTTTTTTGCTCAACTAGTCTTTGGAAATGCAGATGTGGGAAAAACTAGAGAGGAAAGATCAGCTGCTGCTGTGGCAACTCTTTCTAAACGTACTTGGGGGTTTTCATGGAGTCTGATGTCCCTCATGATGCAAACAGGAACATGGCAGATGTAAAATTCCTCATTTGTTGGTGATGATTCATTTCCATCATAGACTGGAAGCAACTTTTGCTTCAAATGCATGTTTAAGGTTCAATGAATTGGCTACTAGTGAACATTTAATGCCCTTTATAAAACCAAACTAATAATAATAACAAAATCCCCCAAAATAAGGCAAGGAAAAAAAAAAGAATATGTTGTTCCCCAGACTCTCAGATGTGTTGAAGGAGGAGGTGCCAAGAAATTATGTACCTGAAGAAGAGGTAATATGTTATTAGAAATATGCTGAAGAACTGAGACATTTTATGCCCAGTTCTTCTCCAACCTGATAGTAACATATACACTCATTAAAAAAATTCTTGCTTCCTTATTTATTCATCAGTTTCCATGACTAGAGCTTTAGAACGGGGGAAAAGCTCATTTCCAGCAACTTGCATTTAAATAAGATGAAAATTATGTTCTCAGTGAGAACCTACAGTGAGTATCACGGGGCTCAGCAGCATATACTTGTCTAAGTACTAATGTTGATTAAAAGACATCATAAAACACCACCACACGATTTTCAGGTTTTCCAAACCATGTTTTTGAGTTCAGTTCTGCACACAAAAACCGTGTTCCTATGGCAGATGTGTCTTTCCCCTACATTAACCAGCTTTCTCCTGTTGGGACAGTGTGAACTAAAACCATTCCTGCTGTGGCAAAGAGGATTTTTCATCATTGGCAAAGATTCTTCACTACTTAAATACACCTGAGAAGCTGTTGCAGCCCTTGTGTTAGCACAAGACCTGCATTTGCACAGGCAGTGATGAGATCAAGCCTTGCAGCAGAGTCATGGTTGTGGATCAAGAACTGAAGCCCTTAGAAACCAGTAAGAAAAATATTTTTAAGACCTGAATCTCAGTGTATTATATTAATATTATCTGGAAATATAAAGCATCCAGTACATATAAAGTACCCAGTTCTGTCAAACTCAATCAGAATTGACATTAAAATCAAACAACAAGCATTTTTTGAAGCTGTCTGGGTTTTCTCTGTGGGTAAATAAGATGAGGGCAATAAGGGTGTGAAATAACATGGAGACAGATGTATGCCAACATATTCAAGTACAAATGTAATCTTGCTGCAACTGGGAGAGAGAAGCATGTCTTGATTAAAAATTCCTATTACTTTCCTCTCCATCTTAGGAAGGTCAACTTTTTAATCATCAGTTATATTATTAATTATGAACAGTCTAATGAGGCCAGAATTTGGTCCTTTAAGATTAATTTTTGCAGATAGGAAAACTGCCTTGTCAGTGCCATTTGATTTATTCAAAAATATGACTGAATGGGCTGTAATTTATAAGGGGAACGATGACAGTCATAAAAAGAAAATATTTAATTTCAGCTTCTGCTTTTCCTGGCATGAAATAAGAAACATCTGCACTAGTCATTAGCTCGTAGCTGAACAATACATTAGCTTAAGTCAGCAACAAAAGTGAGCAGTGGATTAACTTTGTCCTCCCTGGTGGTGACTTTGGGATCAGTTTTACTTGTATTAAACCAACAGATCCTGACCAAGGTAGCACAAACAAAGTAAATTATCAGTCTGAATGCAAGGTGGATGTTTCTGAAACATCAGTGCATTCATCACTCGCCCTCTCAGGGTGGGAGAAGGGACCTGAGCAGTTTCAGCAGAAGAAGGGACCAGTAGCTGGAAATGAAATAGATTAATTATGTTTCACATATTGCAGCTGAATAAATGAAAGCTTAAAGACCATGAAATAAAAAGTTTACTAAAATAAGGAATGTAAATATTAAACTAGCAGGCTATGAATCTTGATGCTGATAGGAACTGGGATGTGTTAAGCATTTCTTTCATGCATCTTACAGTTAAATACAGAAAGAATTAAATTACACAGTTTTTTTCTGGCCTTACTGAAACCAGACTGGTGGCAATACTTTAGGAGAAAAACCTGAGACTTGTTTAGGAAAAAAACATATTAAAACTACAGTAATTGAATCAGATGGCTTTTTTGTTTTTTTTATAATTTCATTTGCCACTGAATTTAATTTCATATCCTGTAACAAGCAGTGTTGAATCCGTTTCTCATGAACTGTGCTCATTCAAAAATGTTCCATAGTAGCTGTGTTGTTCTGCTTTGACTTGACAGCCCTAAAAACTACATTTTCTGTGCTGAAATCACTTGGCTTGGTGTGACAGTTCTGATTGGAGCCTGAGAACTCTACAGGTTGAGTAGGAGAGGAGACATGACTTGTGGGTGACACTATAAATCTAGTTTATTTGCATTTTTACAGCCTTCACAACCATATATGGATAGGAAGGGTGCAATTTTGCATCATAAAAATAGAAAAAATCTTTCTCATGCCATTAGCCAGTGTGTGGTACCCAAATCACAGTGGCAACACCGTGTCTGGTGTGACATGGAGCATCCCAGAGGATGTGATTCATGGAAAACCAGAGTGCAGTACAGAGAAACGTAGCAGTGATGGCCTGCCTGGTGAGAGCACAGTGGTGAGGGGAGCCTAATTAAAAGGAATCAAATCAGCCTAGCAAAGCAGCTAAACAGCATCACAAGAGAGGGAGAGGGGAGTGACTGCACAGCCCAAGAGAAGCTTCAGGGAAATTGAGGGGTTTTTGCCATTTAATGGGATCTGTAGGACTATATCATCTGCAGGACCACGCATTTCCCCTCTTTGGGAGCAGAAAAAGTGTCCTCTCAGACTGGAGAAGGATTACCAAACCCTTTGGCAGAGGAGGTGAGGACAAGGGGCTGTGTATTCTCACTTCACAGTGACTAGGTCAAGTAAAAAATGTAAAAAACCAGTCTGTGTGCACTTCAGCATTTTTAGTGGGTGTTCAGGGCCCTTTGTTCACAAGTTTGTAACTCAGATCTGTGGCTGTCTACAAGGATTATCAGCATCAGGAGCAGAACAGGCCATCATTAGGACATGCAGGAGGACCTCTGTTGCTCACAGTGTGCCATCATACCCAAATACTGCTGCCTGGAGCCCAAGGAGACTCCCCCAAACTTTGCTGTCCCCAGGAAGCTCACAAATAGGATAAATCCAGGAAGAAGAGGGGATTTAGGGATGGGATTTTGATAAGGTGAGAGAAGCCCAGCTGATGTAGTTGTCAGTCTCTGCTCTAAAAGCAGCTGGAAAATGGCATTGTTTAGATTATGCATATTTCAAGGATTTTTTTTTTCCCTCTGCCCCTTTACCTGACTGCCACTGTGGTGCAATCTGCAGTGACAGCTTCACCTGGAAATACCACTTTGTGTTTTGAGGTGGTCATCAGCAATTAAACAAATAAATTAACAAAAACAGCTTTTCACCACTGGATTTATTTTCTGTGTGTAAATACTGCTCAGGTGCTTCTCTATTTATGTTTTCATCAACTGAGTAACAGAAGTCTCTAACCTTACTTCTGATTATTTCTACTGTTGTTCTGGTAACATTCTGTTTTCTCTTTCTTTGATATTTTCAAGCTTTTGCTGAAATGTAGGCACAAGAACTAGAAAATTTAACCCAAATCTGTTTTGAAATCATTGCAGAAGGTACCAAACTAATTTTATGGGTTTCATTTTTTTTTTTACAGATGTTTTATATCTCAATATTCAGGAATCTCATTGACTGTAATATTTATTCTTATTATTGAAAAAGAGTGGGTGAGATGATGGAAAATGGATGGGATATCAGCAACAGGATTTGCATCCAAAATAGTGTGTCCAGAAAGACCAGGGAAGTGACAAGGTGGGGTTAGGCCACAGATTGGTCTCTATCATCTTGGAAGTATTTTCCAAGCTGAATAATTCTGTGATTCTGTAATTATTTGATCAGTGGGTAAATAGGAAATATTTACAATATAAAATACTATATTTACAGTATAAATTGCTGATGGAAAAGCCATTAAGCAGGTAAGGATGTTAATCTGTCCTGCAGACACCCAGCAGAATCACTGTTGTGTAGACAACTGGATATTGCAGATATTATTCTAACTGAAATTTTAGCACTCAGTATAAAACTAGATGAGAAATTATAATTTTTGAGTACTGTTGAGCATTTTCAATACATTTTTGAGGGTATTCTTAAACATGGACTTGCTGTGGGTCCAGATGAATCCTTGGTTATCATAGCACCAGGTACAACTGGCACTGTGGTGACAATGTTCTTACTGGAAAGGTAAAGGAAAAAAACAACCTATGATAAAAAAAGTATAAGGTCATGGCAACTTGAAAGTATAATTTTAATGCAGAATGGCAATGACAACAGGCTGAGACTTCCCAGTGGTGCTGCAAACTATGGGATATGTGTGGGATATACCTTGGAAAGTCTTCCAAGAATCTTATTCATCCTTTGGTTTGGCACAGGTGAGCTGGAAGAAGTTTGATATTTCAAAGACAACCTGAAGAGTAAAGATTGCCAGCAGGATAGGATGAAAGTTTGACTTCTCCAGGAAACTTTCATCAAGAATAGCAGTGATAGGACAAGGGTTAATGGGATCAGATTGAAAAGGGGAAGTTTAGGTTGGATCTTGGGCAGGAATTGTTCCCTGGCAGGGTGGGCAGGCCCTGGCACAGGGTGCCCAG
>JACBWW010000065.1:2151974-2164652 GCA_020086605.1 Lanius collurio | reverse complement strand
CCATCCAACTTGAGCTGGAAGGGGGCAATGCAAGGAGGGGTTTTGCCATCTGTTTGCAGAACTGAAGAGGGGAAAATCCAAAGTGAAGGGGAGAATTTTAGCACAGCACTCCAGAGCCTGGCAGCTCTTTTTTTTCTCAGAGTGGGAGGTGAGGGTTGGGAATGAATTTGAATTGCAGCCACAGGGAAGGGTGATAAGTACCCCTTGGAAACCCAAAACCCTGCACTGAAAATGAATAA
Organism: Lanius collurio; assembly: GCA_020086605.1. Taxonomy (NCBI): domain Eukaryota; kingdom Metazoa; phylum Chordata; class Aves; order Passeriformes; family Laniidae; genus Lanius; species Lanius collurio. The sequence goes on along the minus strand of JACBWW010000065.1, from coordinate 2,164,413 downwards.
ATCTGCTCTGAGAAACCTATGGGAAAGTAGGTGAGACATGGAAAAATCCATACAGTCAGGATGAAATAAAAACATCTTTAAAAAAAAAAAAAAAAAAAAGATAAAAACTCAAAATCAATAGGCCTGACTCCCACACTAATGAAAAGTGAAGGGCATGGAGCAGCACCAGAGTGCTCACTGATGGCTGCTGTGAAAATGTTTCTTTCAGGGGTGAATTCAGAGAGCTGATAAACTGTTGGCTTACAGTCAACAGCTTTATTCACCAAGATAAAAAAAAAAAATCATGGTCTTCCCTTGTTCTAAAAATTGAGCAAAGGCCTCAATTTTTCATTATTTTTTGAAAAATTGAGAATGTTAAAGATGAAAAACAGGAGGAAAAATGCAACATTTCAGAGAAGAATAAAGATACCTCACACCAGGTGTATTTTTTCTATCTCCTATCACAGTCCTTTTGCCAATTGTGCACCTTGCAAAGCCACGTTAGCATGAGCAAGAGAGGAAAAATCATCTGCTTTTACACTTGAGCATGATTCTTGCTTGGCATTGTGGTTTGTTGAAGTACAGATGTTAGCAGAGAAGTTTGTGTGCTCATTAAAACGAGCATGGGACGCAGAAATTTTTCAAATTGGCCAAGGTTTACAGTATTTTAGGGCAGAAAAATGTGTTCTTTTTGAAGAGATCTGGATTCAGCACGGCCTCTGCAGATAACCTTTGAAAAATAGATATATGGCTTATTATCATTGTTTTTGACTCCAGGTCTGTGGTAATAAATTTTTGATATCTAGACAAGGACAGTGTTTTATTGAAACTGGGCATTGCTAACACTGTTTTTCCCACATTCTATATCACATGTAATTTTAAATTCTATTTTCCAGTGCTATGCAATAGTGGATTCAGATAGGTAAATTTAGTTTTATTCTGGTTGTGCTGAAGTTAAATATAAACCCAATACTATCTGCAAAGTTCATGGGATCTTCTTTTGTTTCTGCCCACTCAGAAAAGTTAGAAGTGAATCCTTGTGTGTCTATTACTCCTTAAACAGGAGGTTCCAGTCTCCAAACCTTACCTGAGCAATGAAAATATCCTTTAAATAATTTGAAAATACCTGCTTTACCTTTCTTGCACCAGGACTTGGTTCTTCTCTCACACCTGCATTTGTGCTGTGTGGCTTTATGGTGGGGCACTCTTTGTTCCTGAATTTACAGAAAAATGATTAAAAAACACACACTAAACCAAAGAGACAAGTGTCCCTGCATGGGACCCCTCCAAATCCACACCTTTCATTTTATCTGCCATCTGCTCCTTTGATTTCTCCTCTTGGCACGTTTTGCAATTTACAGTTCAGGTTTCTGGTGACGGAGGTCGTGTCATGTGGAAATTATCTTGGTAAAAAGCAGCATGCTGGCCCCCAGTCAGGCTGAACAGAGCACTCTGAACTCATATGGAAATAAATAAAAGGAAAAAAACCCAATGAATTCTTTGGTAGGACTTATAATGAAGCCAGCCATTGGCACCAAGAGCTGTATGCCCCTGGTCCCGTGCAGTTTTATTTACTATGATGTATTTTCTGTGAAACTATGACAGTTGAATGCTTTCTTCTGCTTTCAAGCTAAAGAATTTAATATGATGGCTGAATATTTTAAGAGGTGTTGCCCAATTTGTAATAAATTTGATATCTGGCTGCTGGTTTACACAGCTTCATTCCCCAAAAAGGATGGCAGCACAGTCTTTGCAACTGGCGCATTAAACAGCTTGCCAAAACCTGCAAAGTATTTGGGACAGAACTGAAAATTGCAGGATTCGTATTTATCCTGAAGCTTAGGGATCTGAAATTCTCTGTGGTTTCCTTGTATTTATTGAACTTCCCAGTATGTGTTTCCATGAGGCAAAGTGGTCAGTCTGGGTGTGATTCACTGGCAGCAGGACAGGTTGGAGTTATTTTGGGGTTAAAAATGGCAAATAGTGAAAGTTCATGCATTAAGGTTAGTGTCTTATATTACAGGACTAAATAGAGTTGGTGATTATTTGTCTTAACCGCTGTTTTCTCATCTGTTTTGGGCATTTTTTATTTGAAAATTGAATCCTTTTTAATGCTGTTGGATGGTGCATATTGAATATTTTCAAGTGGTGTGGTACAGATCAAATACCACACTGAGAGACCTAATCTTGCTTCCTGCACCAGTCCAGAGCCAGCAAACACTCTGTAAACATCTGAGTGGGCTTTTATTGTATTTTTTTCCCCTCGTGGGAGAATAGCCATAAAATAAAAAGTATTTTCACCATTATTACTTTGCAGTTTGGTGTGCAATGTTATTTTAAAATTCTGCATTCACATAAGAGCAGGTAGTAAAATTTCCCTTAAAACACACAAAACAACCAAGTGAAACAGCTTCAGGCAAGTGACTGAAATATGAAAAGACAAAATTGTTTGGTTTGAAAGGCAAAGCTTTCTATGTGTGACTATGGGGATTTCCCAGGTAGGTTTTTGCATCCACAAGTGTAACAGATGCTAGCAGGTACTTGTGTCTGTAACTGTATATTACAGCCTCTTTTTAGCTGTAAAATTTTATTCTAGGCTTATTCATTTGATTGCTGGAGAGTGCCCTTGACATTTAAAGAAGCAAAGTCTCCTGCACACTGCTTTGCAGCCTTACCCACTTCCAGCCATCCGAGTACACTCCTTGTTCTGGACACCCAAGTGCCACCTTCTCATTACATTTTTCTGCTCTTTTGGAACATTCACATCTTCTCAAATCTGCACATGGCTTCATGTGTGCCTGTGTGTGTAAAACTGTGTGATATTTCAAGCCATGACAGACTACTCCCAGTTTCAGAGTTAAAACTTTCAGCAGTGTTGTGCCTTTGGCAGCACTGAAATCCTTGGCAAGAGCTGGAGCTGACTAAGAACTCAAGAATTGCTTTAAAACTAAATTTCTTTGCACTGTTTTCCATAAGAATGTCCCTCTGCCAAATACTAGGGCACTCCTGCCTTTCCCTAGGGAGGTGTAAATGTGAAGGAACGCACACAAAAAAAATCGTTATCTAAGATTGTCTTCTGCAAAATACAGTATTTCACCTAAATAAAATTTTTATTTGATATTTAAACATATTCTCACTCAGCAGTGATGGCCCTGATGATTGGTAAAAAAAGAAGACTAGTGAGAATGAATTAGATGCCTTTATTGGCATTTCTAATACTGTCATTTTAGGACAGCAGTATTCTAGATTTTAATAACACCTGACATTTTGTTCAAACACCCACTTTTTACTAGATTTTTTTTTTCCTTGAAATAAAACAATGAAGAAAGAGTGAGTTTTTCATGGGTTTTAGGTGCTCAAACCAATGTTAACCTGTGAAAAGTGATACATCTTCTCTACTAAGTGCCAAGGGCCATCTTTAGGGTTTCTTAATGAATATATTTGTTCTCCATCTGTCACCCAAGCAGAGCTTTATCAGTTCATGGAGAGTTATCTCTGGTGGGGAGCCTGTTGTGTTTCTTCTGGTTTTGTTTTTGTTTGTTTCTTTTTGTTCTGTTGTGCCTTTTTCATCTGCTTGGGGTTTTTGTAGAGTTTTTTGGTTTGTTTGGGTTTTTTTTCTCATGAATGACTACAAAAACAGCTTGGCCAGCTGAAGCAGGAAGGAGGCAAATGCTGCTCCAAGGACCTGTGAATGCTGAGGTCTGTCAGATGGGGAAAAAGGGAAGAGGCAGGCTTCTTGAGCACATGTTTTCAGTGAAACATCTGTAGCATTAAAATCACATTCTTAATGACTAGAGCTGAGATTTTGGGAAGTCAGTCAGCCTTCCTTGCATGCAGGTCCTCTGAGAGGCTGAGATTTGATGATGAGCAGAACATAATTTATTTTTGATGTTGCATTCAGAAAAATGTCAGTTGCTCTTGGAGTTTACTGATCCTTTGGATAAAGTTGCAGACCTCTTGCACAGATTTTCCATAGGCATAGTGCCATATATATCTACAATTATTCTTTCATATATAAGAGTTACATTTTATTTGAATGTTAAAAAAATAATATTTCACATTAATATGAAATTAACACAAGGTTTAATGTAATGCAAAGGCAGTGTAATGTGCCATAAGATACAATACAGTATAGCAGGCTGTTACACTGGATCTGCCTAAACTGAGATATTTATGCTTCAAAATTCAGATTTTTTTCCCAGACCTGTCAAGGTCTCCAAGATTATAAGAGAAATAGTCAGGAGACTGGCATAGATACTCAGATATTATCCAAGCATTGCCTTTCTGCATTCTCTCCCTTAAGCTAATGCTGGATGACACCTATCCTGGTATAGGCTTTCCAAACCTGCCTATGCACTCTTGGGGTTTTTTTATCCCACTAATGTCATGCAGTATTTTTCACCTCCAAGAAAAACAAGATTAAGTTTACCTAAGTCAACAGGTTTACCCAGGTGTTTTCAAAGATAAAATCCAACATTTCTCCTGCCATATATCTTATTATATTTTGCCAATGATTCATTAAAAGTGGAAGAAATGTGTCATTGAAAATGCTTTAAAGCTGTAATTTACAGTGTAAAGTCATGCAGTGCTGTTATCAGACCATGACTGGGGGTTGCCTGTGGCTTTTTTGGGGTTTTTTTGTTGTTGTTGTTGTTAAATTTCTGTCTCCTCTGTGGGAGTCTTACATTTCAGGAGTCAGAAGGAGAATTCCAGGCTGATGGGGACCCACCACCCACCGTAGTGAGTCACCAGCTTGTGCCAGCCCAGTTGAGCCAGGCAACTCCATCTTACTCCCTCTGCACTCCTCTGAAACAAGCAAAAAGTAAATTACAGATAATTACCCTGGGGATGAGTCACTGTACAAATAGCTTTTTTTAAAATAAGTAAATGTTTTAAATCACTGCTGATGGGAAAAAAAATGCCCCAAATGGTGGTGTTGTATAGGAAATTTTTGGTGTGGTAATTTGAGTGCATTTCCTTACAAAGTAGAAAGCAGAGTGCTGATATTGCATTTGAGATGGTATGATATACTTATGATATATAAAGTAGATATATTCTTTGAGTACTCAACATCTTACTGAAGGCTTTTTTTTTTTAAAACATGGTTTATTATCTAGAGGGAGGTAAAAATATCTTGTCACAAAAAGCAAGAGATCAAGTTAATTTTTTTCTAAAAGTCCATATGAATTATGAGCAAGTTCATAACTACATTGCATCTCCATTTTTAATTTCATCTTTGGTTTCTGTCTAGGATTAAGAAATACAGCATTGACAAGTAGAATTAGGTCTTTTTGCAAAAGCAGTTCTCACTAACTCTAACTCAGACAAGAAAAGAACATAGTCTATTCCTGGAAGAGCTTAAACCAGCAATCAAATAGCCAAAATTAATTAAATAAACAGAAAAGTAATATTATTGGCATAGCTGTCTTGGCATCTGAGTGATTTATTCAGCTGAGATTCAGCCATCCTGGTTTATTTAGATGTATACCTAAGTGCAGAGCGGTCCCTCTGAAACAACCATCAGACTAATAACAACCCAGCTTTGAATTGCTAATGCTGCTATTCATCCCCATAATTAAGTCTCAGAATATTATTCAAATAGCAGTCTGAAGGAAGTGGTTACTGGAATAAGTATTCCTGGTATAATTGGACAATTTTGTTTAACCAGATTTAATGCACAGTCTCCAGTACTTTGAATTATTTTTCGTTCAAGCAGCAGTAGAGTTGGGAGCTAATATGGATTTGGGGCATTTGTAAAATTTCAGCTTCCAGCTTTCATGTTCTGCTCTGTCTGTGTAGTTGAATCTTCCACTGGTACCTTGAGAAATTGCAACCTACTTTATTGGCTTAATTTGTGGCTTGCTTATTTACTTCAGGTTCTGTTGTTCTAAGATTTAAATATTCCAAATATTCTGGTTTAGGGGCTTGTTGTCTTTGCTGGTTTTGTGGTGTTTGGGGGTGGGGAGCTGTTTGGCCTTTTTTTTTGTTGGTTGGCTGGTTTCTTTGGTTTTTGGGGGTTTTTTGGGTGTGTGTTTATAATCAGCTGTTGTGTTGTTAAATTAATGATTTAGCCAATTAGTTCAAATTAAAAACAGTGGGACAGTATTTTCCCTTCTTTCTTCCATTTCCTTGAAATCCTCTACTACCACAAACACATTTTATTTAAATTTAGTTTAAGCAGTAGAAGAACACATTGAAAGCTCGTTGTGATACTTGTACACTTTATATACGTAAACTTCGTAAAGGATTAATCTAATTTCAAAATTCCCATCCAAACATTAAATAAGGAGTTACAGAGGGCAAGGCTTAGCTAAATATCCTGTTTAGGCAATCTTAAATGATGTCTGGCATAACATTATGCTGTTCTTGCCGTGTAGCCTTCTTCAGGGTTTACCTGAATGTGAAAATGTAGGAAGAAAAAATCCCCTGTTTACCTCCAGTGGCTGTGGTTGGATGTAGGAAGGTTGGCTGGTGCTTGAGAGACTAATTTGTTATTTCCCCTCGATTAGATCTGACAGCCCCCAAAAGGCCACCATGTTGCTCTGCAATTAGGAATAACTGATGTGCTCAGTGCTGGTTGTCACATGCAGCTGCAAATAGAATATTGCCCTGAATTAGCCAAGGGTTTTTGGCCGCTCCCAAATGCACGTGGCGTCTGTTGACAAATTTTGGCTAAAAAGTGGGAAGGTCTCCCTGCTCCTCTCCTAGTTTCTCCCTGCATAAAACATGGGGTGGTAGTGAAGGGAGAAAAAAAGTCGATTTTCCCAGCATGGTGCTGGTCTTTGAGAAAAAGTTTAAAATTTTTACCTACGCCATGTGCAGGCTGTCAGGGTGGATCAATGCTTGCCATGGATGAAGGAGCATTGTTTGAACTGGTTCTGCAAGAAATCAAAGAGAAGGAGGCTCCATTTCAACTGGTAGCAGGCAGTCATTAAAAGGGAAAAAGTAAAAGTATGGATACGTGCATTTAATATCTCAGGAGGGCCTCTGTATCACATTTATGGAGACTTCTCTCACTTCTAGATTCTTCTGCAGTATCCAAGTGAGAAACACTTTATTCAGTGTTTCAGAATTCAGCTTCTGCTGTCATCCAAATGTTTTTCAAGACTGTGAAGAGACCATTTTTGTGATGCATGTGTGTATAAAACACACCGACTAAAAGAAGAGGAAGAACTGGGTCACTGATGTACTTTTAAAATGCACTTTTTCTGGGAAGATGTCTGTTTCCTTCTTTTGAATGTGAGGGTAATAGATAGCCCAGAGTCATCAGTGCTTTTTGATGGTAACTTTAGGCAATTTAATAGTTATCTGTCAACAAAAAGGAGAGGTGAAGACAGGATTTTTGTTGCTTTGCCCAGAAAAATAAACATCTGGAATGGAGAGCCCAGTGGATAGCTGGGTCCCTGGGAAATACATGCACACAAACCACCCCAAAACTGCCACTTTGGCTCCCTAACTGCTCAATTTCAGAATCAGCAATTCTCACCAGGCTGGGAAGAAACTGAAGGGAGCAGAAGGGGTGGAGGGTGATGAGAATAAAGTTTTTCATTATGTCTAATTGCTTTTATGTTAAGAAAATGTAAACAATACAACCATTAGTATTACATGGCTTTCTTCATTTGTATTTTCTCTCTTTTTCTCTCTCTCTTCCCCTTCCTTCCTCTTCCCTTCCCATTCCCTGCCTCCCTCCCCACTCTTGACACCTTTTTGCACAGCCTCCATTGAAGAGGAACCAACTTCAGCAGGTATGAATAATTTACATTACATCTGCACTGTGGTAACCATTTCTTGAGAGCTATGTCCTTTAAAAATCATTTTAACCAGTTTCATTTTGTGTGTAACGGGGCAAATGGACATATCACAGTTGGATTCTATCCTCTTCTGTCTGTTCCCTCCTTTTTTTTGTCTTCTTTCCCCCCAGTTTGGAGTCAGTAGGAAATATACTCCTCCTGTAGCATTTAAAAATATCAGTGGCACGTTCCTTCCTGCCTTTTTGTTTTTTTCCATGGTTAAGCTGGCACATCAAGCTTCAGATAACAAAACAAGTCAAAAAGAAATCAAGACTTAAAAAAAACCAAACCGAAACAGTGGAGGTTTTGTGGTTTTTAGTTTTTTTTTCCCCTTTAATATTAGATTTTTCTCTGTCTTTACTCTGGCAAAACTCAGTCATCTGCTTGATGCCCCACAACTGACATCCTCAAAGACCTGTGAACAAGCAGTGAAGGAAGGGAAAGGCAGCAGATGCTGAGGCATCCTGCTCAAAGAAAACATTCTCCAAACGATGGCTTGGGTATCTGCTCAGCAAACTTTTATTTCCATTGACAAGCTGCCAAGCAGTGAGAATGGTTACCCTCACAGTCATAAAAATTAGTTTAGGAGCTCCCAGAGAGACGTGAATGCATCGTGTTTATTTTATTGTGAAGATTAACTATTTCTAATTAATTGGCAATCCATTAGCTGGGGAGTATTTAAAGAAAAAAGAAGACAGTGTACCAGAGAAGAATGCCACTGAGCAGCCTAACGTACTTGAAATGGCACTGAGTTGCACAAACTCAGCGAGCTAAAACATCAAATAAATGGGGAATCACTTTATAGTGGCTTGTTAAAAGAAGGAAAGGTCTCCAGAGGAGTAGATGAGAAAAGGTGAGGAAAGTGAAAGAAGAGAGGAAGGTGGCAGGGAAGGATTGAATACTGTTTACAACGCTAACCTACAACTGGGGAGCAATATAAGTAATTAGGATACGGCAGAGAATAATAAATGAAAGGACGGAGAACAAAGCCAAGAGTGGAATGTGAGAGAGGCAGAGTAGTTAAGACTAGAACTGAATACAGAAAGAAGCAAAAGGGAGCTTTAAACATAAATGTAGCAGCAGAATGAGCAGGAAGCAGGACTGAGATGAGAAATAACATCGTGAAAGAGAGAAAAGAGGGATTTGGGGAAACTCACACACCCCCATGGACTATGCATTGTAATTACTAAACATCAGCTTTCAACTCTCCATTTCTTGAGAGATCTGTCAGTCTTGAAATTGTCATGGAAAGTGGTTTTAGCAGATACCTACTTCAGAAACTTACACTCAATAGAAATGTTGGTTACAAAAGGATGGGGGGTTTTGCACAGGAAAGAACAAAACCCTGGCTTTTTCCCCTTTAGGGAAATGGTTTAAACACACACATTTTTTTAGAGCATCTCCTGAAGACATGACCTCCTTCTCCGTGCTTTGAACCCCACTGCTGTTTTTGTGAGAGCTCCCAGCAGTGATCTGGCCAAGCTAACCAGACAGATCAGCTGAAAATGGGCAAATGGAGGAGAAGTGGAATTTATAACTCAAATACATGGGCTGCACTACAGATATGATTTATACTAATAGAAAAATCCATGAATAAAGTGCAACCTAACATTAATTTCTATCTTAAAACTTCAGAAGCAATACTAGCTCTTCAGATGCTCCATAATTTATAGTTTCTATTGATTTTGCTGTAAGATATGACCAGACCTTGCTGTTTTGAAAGTAACAGATTAGTTCTGCATTCTCACAGGATTGTTTTAATACAACTTATTTCTCAGATTGTATTAGCATTTACAAAACTGTATGTTCACCTTAAAGCCTATCCCCCTCCCTCAGACTGGGAATGCAGCCATGCAGTTTGTAAATTGAAGGCATGCAGAAAAATAAATATAAACTGCCTTCAAAACCTCATGCACTCACCTAGAGCCTTTCAGAGGCATGTGCCTGGTAGAGGCAGTTTTATCAAGTAACAGATTTTGCCCTTTTCCACAAAAAAACCCAGCAAGTTTCCTCCAGCTAATGAAATTTATCTAAGCATTATTTATACACATAGCATTTTTCCAAACAGTGCCTTCCCTTATGAAAGAATGTGAGGCAGCATAAACTGGATCTAATATTTTTATGCAGACTGTAAACATGATTTCAATGTCTTATGAAAATTAAAAACTTTTAAATGACTTCTAATCAGGACCAAAACTAAAATTTCCTTTCCTGTTTAATCAAAGGGATCAAACAGTTCTATTTCCTGTATTCTGCTTTTTGGGGTGGGATATAGCTGCTCTGGCAATGTCATCTGCAAGGAGTCTTGTGGAAGCAAAGTAACTCCAATTTTACTTTTACTGCTGTAACAACTAGATTGAAGATTAATAATCCTGTAATAACAAGTGCCCTGTGGTTATGTCCCGATATAAATGATATTTCACTGAGTTCCTCCAGTTTCAGAATGCTTCAGACTAATGAAGTCTAATTATAACCCATTGTCTTTCATACACGTTGCTTTATAAGCAAAGATAAGCCAAGGAGTTTTTCCAAGTTTTCCTCACAGTTTCAACAAAGTTTTCCTTAGCACTGCTTCTGGTTGAGCATTGTTCTAGATCTCTTTCTTTATTCCAGTTAAATACCTATGATTTTATGTTGTTGTCGACATCTAAAGTATCTTTTGAGTATCTTCACCACATTTCTTCATTCATTTTTATTTAAAATAAAATTTAAAATAATAAATAAGTTGTTTATTTAATAAATAAGTTATTTAATGATTTATCAATTAAATAGTTTTACCAGACACTCATGCACTAAAACTAGGAAAATCCCTGGACAATTTTCTCATTTCCTTGTGTTTTTATCCCATCCATATGTGACATGAGTCTTTAAAGGTTTTTTTTATTGAGCCAGGAGGAGGCTGGTTTGCTGACAACTGTTTTTAGGCCCAGTGTAGCAACTCCTTTTGGATGTCCTGCTTTTTGAAGCTTTGCATCCCAAAAACATTTCCCTGTGGTTTTGTGGATTCTCCCTACGTCACTTGGAGGAGCCTGGAGTAATTTCTCCAATTATTAAAGACTAATTCTTCCAGGACGTGATGAGGCAGAGCACAGCATGACATGCAGCAATTTGTGCCCTTGTCTCTACACAGTGCTTTTGACTGAAGTAATAAATACATCTCCTTTGAGGTCATCACTCAACTGGAGCCATTTCTTGCCTCTGCCTTTGTTGGTTTTTTTTTAATTTTTTTTTTTTTTTTTGGACTAACTCTTTAGGAAACTGGCATTTTTTGTCTTTGCATCCCAGCTATATTACATATGCAAACACATTTAGGGTTTCATGGTAATAAAAGCTCCTTTACAGTGTGAGTTTTACTATTGTCTTAATTAAGTTTAGGTGTTGCAGAGATTAAAGAGTCCATATATGAGAGGAGCACCTTCTTCAAAGACATTACTAAAAAATAAACCCTTCAACAACCTCATGGCACTGAATATTTGTGTGCTACTACTACAAGCCATCTATTTTTTACCCTGGAAAATGACATTATTCTTCTACAATTCCATATGCTATTTACACTGTTCTTTTTTTATTTAGAATTTAAAATTATATAAAAGTTGTTTCACATGTTTTTCCTAAAGAGGTAAAAATTATGGGAGGAAAAAAATCTTTTTTGAGAAACAAGGAAAGTTGAAAATGGCATATCAAATGAAAGAGATTTCTGCTGGAAAAATCTACAGAATTAAGTTTCTTTCAATAAAGGAAGTTAATGGAATTTTAGAAAAGAATTACAATGGAATAACAAAAGTTTCAGGATGCAAGTTGTGCTAGACACAATACTTACAGTTATCAAAAAGTCATGAAAAATAAAGATGTGTAACTATTAAGAGCTGCCCATTACCTTTACTCTGGGAGCATGGTGTTAAGCAATTTCTGAAATCCAGACTTCTTACATGTGTTTGTTTATTTCTGCTAGGAAAGCTCCAGGTTTCTCTGGTACTTGGTTTCTTCCCTGGACTTGGTGTGTTTAAGAAGCCTTTTAAAGCAGGACAACAGAGCACATTGCCTTGGTGTTTGTCTCTTTATTCACAGAATTTAAAAAAAATATGATCTATAGAAAGAAAATATATTTTAAAAGATGAAAAATTAAAGGTAAATTATTTGGTCAATAGATATTTCTAAGCTGACTTGCTAGGCATAGCCTCAGTGACTCTTAGGAGAGTATTTCTGGTGGAATTATTGATTCCTCAGAGATAAAATTGTTCATGAGACATGTGGAGTTTAAAAAAAACCCAAAAATGGCATGGAACTTGTACTATAAACATGTTGTAAAATACTTACTTTTTTTCTGTATCTAAACGTCCTTGCATTTAAGAATTTACTGGGTTATCCTTTTTGATAGATTTAAAACATTAGACATATTATTATTAAAATCCCAGGTTTTCTCATCTACCAGTCTAGTATTACTTTGATATTCAGAATATCAAATTTTTATGGTTTGGATTTCTCATAATGATGTAGACTTGAAGGTTGGAGGGTTCCAATTGGCTCCATCTTAGATGGATTTATATTAGATAGTTTAAAATAATTTTTTAGAAAGATTAAAAATAGGTAGATTTAGATGGGATCTGGGGCAGGAATTGTTCCCTGGCAGGGTGGGCAGGCCCTGGCACAGGGTGCCCAGAGCAGCTGTG
>JACBWW010000065.1:2137758-2151601 GCA_020086605.1 Lanius collurio | reverse complement strand
TTGAACCCCATTCTGATGGAAATGAGGCTTATGCAGTAAAAATAGTTCTAGATGCCAGGTGGCACTGAAGGCTATTAGAGTAGCCTGTCTCATTTGAAAGCTGGAAATCTTGCTTAGGTCAGGAATGAAAATCAATTAGTATTTTTAGCCTATCCCTTAGTGACTGTCTGTCCATATATCATAAAAATTACACAGTTTGGCAAAATTGCTCACTTCTTTCCAAGATTGACAAAAAAAGGGAGCTAGGAGGTTGAGATTAGCCTGCAGTGCTGGCAGTTGCCTGAGAAATTCATATATGGGAATTTCTCCATAATCTGCATCATTTCAGAGGGTGATATTTGTGGTGGTTATACAACATTCATCACAATGTACAAATACAAGTGGAAGATCCTTCGGTATCCCTTAAACCAGACACTGCTTTACATCACAAACTTGTTTTTTTCTGGTTGCTTTTCCTTTTCTTACCTGAGTTTTGAGGCAGAAGTTTTCCAAGATGAAGCTTTTCATGCCAGGCATCTGCCTCAGACTGAACTCAGCTCAGATCAAGGGCAGGTTGGGTGGGAATCTGAGAAATGTGGTCTAGTGGAAGGTGTCCCTGAACCATGGCAGAGGGTGGAACTGGATGATATTTTAAAGTCCCCTTCCAGCCCAAATTCTATGATTCTATTAAACCAGGTGAATATACACTCTCTTGGTACCAGGTCTGTATCGACAGGGTAGCTTTACACAACTACTGCTTTTCCTGGGAAGCAGTGTTCCCCAAAAAGAGGTTTTACAGGGGTCTTCTCCTTGGTAGGACACAGAAAAAGAGCTAGAATAGCTCTAGCCAGCTAAAAGAAGTGAATAAAAAAGCCAAAGATTATTGTTTGATATTTATTTATTCATCCTCTGAAGGTGGAGCAGGAAGGAGCAAGATGAAGTAACTCCTGTTCTTGTTGCTGCAGGGATCTCAGTGGACCCTGCTGTTCCTTGAGTCCTCTGTACTCCTAAGAAGTAGAGCTGAAACACAGGAGAACTGTGAAAAAAGAGCAGCTTTTTGTGGGGGGACACAATGTTTTAGAAGTGTCCAAGGAACCACTGGATGTGGCACTCAGTTACCTGACAAGGGGGAGGATTGGTCACAGGTTGGACTCGATGTGCTTGAAGGTTTTTTCCAACCTCACTGAATTTGGGATTCTGTGAAAAGCTCAAACGTGGTAGAGTTGTCCTGCTAGAAAGGACAGATTTTTGTTTGAGATGTGCTGAAAACCAAGATAAGAAATTCATGGGGAAAGAAGCTGACAGCCAAAAGAATGGGATTAATGAGTTGATCGTGGGCACAGAGGGAGTGGGTCTGAAGACAGGCATGCAAAGGCAAGGCAGCAGCGGGATGATCTGCATGGGGTTGGCTGCTGCTGCAAGGGTTGTTTCCTTCACACAGACTTTTAATTTCTGACTCCCTCTTCCAGAACACCCCTGCTCTCCTGCTCTCTCCTTGGTGCCAGTGCTAGCACTGCACAGCTCTGTGTGGAGCTGCATCAGGGGGCTGTTCCAGCTGAAAGTGCCTCATCCATAATGCAATTTCCCTGATAGAGTCGGTGTTCACTTGGTTCAGCTCCTTGATCTGTCTTGCCATGCAGTGGCATGTGTGCTCCCAGCAGGGAGGGGAATGTGGTGGGAATGTGTGTTGGAAGTTAGAGGGAAGAAGAAGAAATTTTCATCTCTGGTGACACAGTGGGATTTAATTTCACTGAAGGTTCCTATCCAGTCATTAGATATATGGAAAGTGAAATAAAAATAAGCAAATACTAATGAAAGCAAGCCAAAGGGGATTGGTGGTTGGTTGAGGATTTAGAAGCAGGTTAACAAGCCTGATGAAAAGGACTCTAATGAAAAAATAGCATCACAAAGAGGCTTACTGCATGTTTACTTTGGGTTTAAATAGTCTTATGACCATCTTTAAAGCATTGGATTGACTGTGAGAACATAAGGACTACTGAGGAAGGAATTTCACCCCTTTACAGTGCAAATTTAAGTGGTTTTTAGTTGCCAAGGCTTTGTATTGCACACCAATTCAGGAGGCAAAAGAACATATTGAGTAATGGCCTATTTGTGCAACAACTTGTCCTGGGCAAAGGTGGCACAAGATAGCAAAGGTAAAGAACTTAAAATAAGTGTGCATTTAAAGATACTAAGCATATTTTTCATGGATAAACACCCAGACCTTCCCATGCAGACATTTTAACCCAAATAGTAGCCCATTATTTTAAGGCTTGAGTGGTGAAATATGTGTTGTGAGTGCCTGATTTGGCACACACACCCCCACTGACAGTTGTGCATTTGACACTGAACTGTGCCAACACTGTTGGTTCTGTAGCCTTATTTTAGGGCAACAGCTCAGCAGCAGGATGGATAGATGTCAGCCCATCCTGATTCCTCTTCAAGAGGAAAGAGTTCAATTTAGCTCAGTCTTTGCTGTCAAAGAGAAGAAGCACTTGAGGAGGATGAGTCTTCCCAGTTAGTCAGATATTTAAAATAAGGACAGCAGTTATCCATGTATCTTCTCTACATGTAGATGTAGTTTGGTTAATGTCAATCAGGAATAAACCTTTAGTTTAATAAATCCCTTTTTCTGGTTTCTATAGAAAGGACCACAAGTGAACCTCAAATTTGATGTCTACACACATATGAGTATACACATATTTATCACTCGTCTCCTGAAGTTTCCAGTAGCTCATGTTTTGGAAAACTGCTGATTTCTTTTTTTTATATTTTTCCCTAATTTAATATTTTATGTTACCTCTTTCCACAATATATATTTAACATATTAAATGGTCTGTGCTTCAAGATTTCCCAGCCTAAAAAAAGATATAGATCCATTCATAACTGTACTTCAGCAAGATGCTGAAGATCAGGGTGCAAATAATTCTAGTCACATAAAATAAACAAGAGTGGCTGTGATGAGGCTTCCTGAAATCTAATGATTTTCAGGTGAAGCTGAACATTCTTCTTCCTGACTATTTCAACACAAGATTTGCAGATTCTCAACAAAGGTAACAAGTGTGAGTCCTGAAGTACCCTTGGCATGACTGTACTGCTCCAGTGTCATGTTTGGAAAAGGTACAAGGAGAGGCTTAAATTGGATATGTAATAAAATCAGTAAATAAAGAAACAATAGAAAAAATAATCTGGTAAGAAAGATATGGAGAGGTTTAGGTATTGAAAGCTGTCCAGTTGTTGGGTGCAAATAAACACAAGAAGGAAAAGACACAAATCTCAATATTTTAATAAGAAAACCAATAAAAAATTGCCACTGTCAGATGTTATTAATACTCCCCTTGCTATGATATTAAACAGCAGGATGAATGGGAAATATATTGCAATATATGCAATATTTGCATAATCTCTACATTTTTTGAGTGTATGAAACACCCAAGGAAAACCTTTTTGATATATTCAGTCACATACCTTGTGTGTTTGTTGTCCTAGGATCTTTCCTATAATTTCATATCTCATTAAATTAATATTTTAATTGTTTTTTTTATCAGTAGCTCTTGTTTAGTGGGAAAAAAGAAAATGAACAAAAGATCTACTCTGAATTTTGGAAAAAAAAGAGTGTTAATTCTTACAACCTCACCCTTTCAGTAATCCATGTTTAATTATATCTGAGTGTTAAAGAACTTAAGCTTAAGCAGATTGGATGGCTGCTAAAGAAAGCATGGAGGAAGTGCCAAGGGAAGGTCTCTGGCAGGTGACAAAGTGGAGAGAACATGGCTGAACTGAGAGAATTTGGTACTTCTGTAAAATCCAGCCTCCTTTGGGGATGGTTGTACAACCAGGGAAAGATGTGACATTTAGCATCATTTCCTGATGTGGGCTCATGGGTGGCAGGAAGGCTGTGAGAAGGGAAGGTTTGCAGCACATTTCATTGAGCTGGTAGGTAGAATGGAGAAACATCAGACAAGTGATTGTTCCTCCCTGTCTAATCTCCCCCAAACATCTCCCAAGTTAAAAAAAAAACAAACATTCCTGCTATCCCAAACTCTCTTGGCTCTGCCATTGATAGTTTGCCATAGGGGAACAGGTGGTTGTAATCCTAGAATAGTTATAACTTCTATTTTGAGATCTTAAAGTTTATCACAGTTTCAACAGAGAAAAAAAAAGAAAAGTTGAAGGAAGATTTGGTCTTATTATTTTAACAATGTTGCTGGTCATTGAGAGAGACTAAACAGCCCTCTTTAAATTGTGTCACTGAAACAACATAACAGGTAAAAGTCAGATGAATTTCTTATCATAAAGAGAATATAAATTGCTTAAGGGGCATGGAAATGTCAAGCAAAGGCTTGAATGACTCCAGTCAGACACAGCCATGGGGATTTCTGCACATATACACCTACTTCTTAGATGATTTCTTGCAATAACAAATATGTACCACCTCATTCACATCATTTTTACTGATGTATTTACTTTCCACATGGCAATGACAATTTGTAAGAGCCAAGACCTTCCTGTTTTCTTTTGTCTTAGAAATGGAATAGAGTCTTTTTTTATTGTACATTATTTTGAAGTTTTACTACCACAATTAAAATGCACCTTGTTTTTTTAACTGGAAATCTTTTAGATAAAGCATGCTTTACCTCAGAACATAAATGCCCATTATTAGGCTTGAGGAAAGAATGGTATGTGGCATTCAGCTGCCTATCTATTGTGTAATGTAAGATCATATCTTTAAATTTTTAGTAGTTTAAAAAATTATTTTGGAAACAATTTGGAAAATTATTTTTGTATTTTTTCCTTTCTTTTTTTTTTCATTTATGTAAAACTGCTGTCTTTCAGTAATCTTCCTTACAAATAAGTGCCATGGGGCTTTAAAACAAAATCATGGCAAAAACATTTCCATAAGATCCACAGTACTGTAAAGTAATAAAATGCTAAAGGAAAGTTATCAGAATGACTGAAGATAATTAAAAGGCCAAAAGATTTCACAGTCCAGTTCTTATTCAAGATACAACATCCACCAGCTGCCATGGGAGTTGTGGCTGTATGACAACTGTTGGGATAAAAATAACAATTATGAAATTGTTATATGCTCCAATTATGAACAAAATTGTAGTTTTATTTGTAATACACTCCCATGAATGTCCAGTTGTCTCTTGCTAAACTAATGTGAAATATAATTTTATATACTTCTAAAGTTATTTTTGTAGCCCAAGAACAAAAAGGTCTGGGTAGAGATTTATATATTCAATTTGCCTGCAGCACCATATTTTAGCATTGACTTGCCAAGCATGCATTAACACTCTACAGTAATATTACAAGTCAGTGTTACAGTTATTCATGAATTTCATTATTTTCGACTTTTTGAAAATATTTCATCCTGTTCAAACTGCAGAATAGTTTATTTATTAATATGTACTAAGGGAAAGAGTGAGAGTGTTTCAATATCATTCCATGTTGGCCCAAAATGTCTCAATTCTCTTTTTTTAATCCAGTCTCCTGAATGAAAAAAAAAATCTATTATTTTTTATTTCTTTTTTTCTCTGCAAAACAGTGATGCTGGGCATTTTTTTCAAACAAAATACAAATCAAAAATCCTATCAGGTGTGTGCACTGCTCTAACCTCCCATGAGCAGGGGCAGGGACAGAAGGTGTAAGGCAATGCACTTCTCATCAAGCCTTGTTTCCATCTCAACACTTGCTAGCAGAATGTCCTATGAAATTCCAAATAAGATTTTCCCCCCAAACTGTTTAAGTCATGCAGTTGGATGTGTCTGATGAGCTACTCATGACAGAGCTGAGGCTGGACACCAGGAAAGACTGTGTGACTCTGCTGCCAGAAGATTTTAGTTTTTATATATTTTTCATATATTCATGGCTCTTTATTGTATAATTCTCTAGTTTCTTAGTTGACTCCAGTACTTTTCCTACCCTGTTAGACAAAGACATTCCTGGAATCCTGTTCCAGTCTTGCTACTTCAGCAAATCAAGGCCATTCTTTCACTTTCCCATCTATTTAGACATAAAAAATACAGGACTAAAAGCAAGGGGGGTGGCTTCATTAGGAGGATGAACCAAGAGGGGAATTATTTCATTAACTGTACTTTTAATTGGGGATTCTTGTCAATTAAACTAATTTGATAAACTGATAAAGTTGTTGAAGCCCTGTATCACGTGTGAGTTCTGCTGTAAGTGCCCCTGGAGGACTTCAGTAAAGGGTAACATCTTTTTATCACCTTGATTTTGTCTGCCTCTTGATTTTAGGGGCTATAAGGCAGCTCCAGTGGAAGTCTGCCCTGCCATTCCCTCAAGGAAGAATTTAGTTCCCTTTGGAGTGCTGCAGTTCAGGCACTTCCTTCCACTGAAGGAAAGATTTACCTGGGCTGAGAAATCTACTTAAACCTCTTTTTATAACAAACTATTACATTGTGTGTAATAACACAAGCAGGAATTTTAAGTTAAAGCATGTTTTTTATCAGAAAATACCGACCTGCAGTATTGCTGTGCAGGAATTACTACCATTACCACCAAAATAAGTCAGTACTCCCATCCAGGTGCAGTCAACTTGATGTGAACCACATTAATCACGAGCAATTAACTTGTATTTCTGCTGTGAATGTAGCTGGTGCAAAGGAAGCAGCTCTCAAGTGATCCTGCTGTGTATCTTCCAAACTGAAGGCTCGTGACTACAAACACAGGTTGTGATTTTAAACTGGGATGCTCAGTCAGTGTGTGGGTTTCTGGGCTGACAAAAAACCTATATGGAGCAGGAGTGGGAGATGAGGAGAAAAAAGAGAAGAATGGTCTAACTAGGAAAGAAGAAAAAGTTGGAGAATAGTGACAGGATCTGGAGTTCAAAAGGATTTAGGGTTTTTTTTTTACTTGGAAATAGAAGAGTGTGATGACAGCTTGGGAAAAAAAAAAGTGGAAGAGGAAAGGATTTATTTCCTCTGTCCTTTATCCTCAGGGAAATAAATGACTGGAGTGTAACTCTTCTCAATTTCCCTTGGTTTCTGCTGTGGACAACTTTATGCCTATTTGGACTATATATATTTCACATTTAGTAATTCTCTTTCATCATTTTTAATCAATATTTCACGTCCTAAGGATAACCATCCTCTGAGGTTCTCTTCTGCTCTTTCTGTGTCATTAATGCAACACTAGTAATTAGGACCTGACTCATACAAATATGAATAGCCTAAGTTTAGGCTGTGACATTTTTTAGTTCCCACTGGAATCCTCAGCAAGAGGACTGGCTGGATTTATTCTATTTGCTGTTATAATTAAGGTTCACATCATCTTTGCAGGCTTTTTCTTCGTTTTCCAGTTACAGCAGTACATGGAGAAAAAGGATGAGAAGTTCTGATCATTGGCAGCCTAAAGTGCAGTGAAACAATGAAAAATGACATCTTCATATATGATGGCAAGAATTATGGTGATAAAAATAAAACTGTTGCACAGATATCTCAATTGCAGTTGAGGTTCTGCATTAGATACCAAAAATATATATAATTTCTTTATTGCTAGGTCTGTTTTACTAAAGTCATTGTCAATGCAGTAAACACAGACATGGATTTGTTCCAGCCATGTAGAAAATGGATTTGAAGGGTTTATTTTAATGCAGAATCTGTAGACATTAGTATTGTCAGGACTGCACTTTTGAACTAAATCTTCTAGATATCCCAATTGAAATCTCATCTAATAGTTCTCTGAATGTTTTAGCATTAAAAATTCAAGTCTGCAGTCCTTCAGCAAATTTTTTACAAAATGATTCTCTGTGTTTGCAGAGGGTGTTTTTTTTTTTTTTTTCTGTTTGATGTAAACCAGAATCAATTGAAAAACAAATTTGGAAAATATTTCTAATGTAAGTTGTAAAATTAATCTGGTTTTAGTTATGATACAAAGTAAACCACAAAAGGAGTGTAGCAACCAAGATGCCACACTTGGGTCAGAAAGAGTGGCAGAAGTCAGTGGCAGATAGAGGATCATCTTGGAGAAAAATAGCAATGATGCTGCCTGAGTGGAAAGTTAGAGGGGAAAGAAAAGGCTTTTAAATTGTGTTTTCTGTAAACTGAGCAGGAGTTCTCTGGGAAGATAAAATCCTCCTGTGGAAGGTGATGCAGAGGTGCAGAACAGGTCTCACATTAGCACTTGCTAAGGAGGTTTATGAGAGAGCTGGTAGGGGGAGAATACTGTGGGCATTATTCATAAACACGCATTTTGGTGGCAAAGGGTACAAAGAGGTGGAAAACAGAACTGAAAATTGACAAAGAAAACTCTTAGGCTTGGAAGCTGAGGAACATGAAGAGAAATAATGGAAGAGATCTTGGGGAAAATGTCTTGTAGTGCATTGAACACTTTCCCCAGCTTTTAAGAGTATTTTTATGTCTCACCCTCTGTAAAATCACTACAGTGCCTGCTACACTCACCAAGCCTCAAATTTGGGTATAATTTGCCATCAAAGGCTTGGGTGAGAAGCTTAAGACTCTTAAGGAAAGGCATTGTAACAGGCATCACATATAAACTGCATCTTTTCAGAAAATATTCTAGCTGTTCAGCTTAAAAGTGTTGGGAAGATGGCTGGACAATCAGGTGACATTTGTTCCCTGTAGAAGAACTCTACAGAATGGAATTGGAGGGAAATGTGCAGAAATGACCCAAAAGCATTTTGCACTCAGGGGATGAACTTTATCTTTTGCTGCATCCAGATGGAGACACCTTGATCATTACAATCAGCACGCTCCATTTGCTGCATTAAAAACAAGATAAATATTTAATCACAGTGCAATTAAGTCTGGATCTCTGCCATTAGTTTATAATGAATATATAGGTAGATAGAAACTAATACACTACTAATTCACTTATGAGCCAGGCTGAACAGATTTTTTTTTTTTTTTCCTCCCCAGAGCTGGTATTTTGAGAATGTTCATGAGATGACAGTGTGTGTCATCTAATTACTTCTTCTGCTTTCATGCATTAACTGGAATAACATGCAGCAATCAGTTATTGTTATGAATATTCTGCATAAACCATGAATGATGTTCTGCAGTGCCTATTTTCAGCTTAAAATAGCCAAACAAAAAGCAAGGTGTAGGTCAATATGTATTTGTTGATGCAAGGTACGTTTCTATCCTAACAGTAAAATGGAGTCAACAGTAGCAAATTCAAAAAGGAATTTTTTGAAAGGTAGGAAGGAGCTATTGTGGTTTGGTTTATTTCCTTTTCTCTTTATTCTAAAAATATTTGAGTGTGCTGGGAAAGGAAGAATTTCTTGTTTCATTTCAAAAGATTTGAAGGAAGAGTTAGT
Source organism: Lanius collurio (assembly GCA_020086605.1). Taxonomy (NCBI): domain Eukaryota; kingdom Metazoa; phylum Chordata; class Aves; order Passeriformes; family Laniidae; genus Lanius; species Lanius collurio. The sequence goes on along the minus strand of JACBWW010000065.1, from coordinate 2,142,318 downwards.
TCAAAATGCATCAAGTTTATCATGATCATCATCATCGTTAACTGATGATCATCAGTTTGTCATGATGCACCACTATAGCTGAAGTTGGCCCCTAAACTTTTTAGATGTTTGTGTATATTTTTAACTTTATTTTGCTTTATTACAGAATTAGTTTTAAGTGAAGAAAAAAAAATAGGTTTTTGAGTAAGAATGAGAAAATACTGGACTACAAAACATTAGTTCTTTGCTGCTGATGCTTCATACTTTAGTGGCAGAATGTGCATGTTGTCCAGAAGACATTTTCATGATGGCAGTGCCTTCAGAAGGTCAAGAGCACATCTGCTGGGAATGTGCTCCTCAAGTGTCCCCAGAACTGTGCACCACAAGGCATGCAGCTGGGGGCTTTCAAAACCAGCCTCTGTGCTGGGTAAAGTCTTCACAATAATATTGAATTAACAGCCAAAGTAGTAAATGTGAGGAAGATCAGAGGCCCTCAAAAGCTTTTGTTATTTTCCTGACCTTTTTGTGCAATAAAGCAGTTTTCTGTCAGAACCTGCAGGGACATTCCTGATGAATTTGAATGCTCGTCTGTGGAAAGTGGTTTCTTTTGAATAAGATTAGGTTATACTTTGGATTTGTGTCTGCTGAAGTATGAATTCTGCAATCTCACATTTGAAGAGGCAGACCTTTTAAAACTCCATTTTGAATTTTTAAAAGGGTGATGAGGAAAGAAAAAGGTCAGTATACTTCTGGGAAAATAGGAGGTCTATCATCTGTGCCTATAATGGTGGTATAATTTTTAGCTGTGTAAAATAACCAAATATGTCAGTTAGAAAACCATGTCAAATATAAAGACTCAGAAATTAAGCCCATCACAAATATTTTTTAAAATATCTAGTGCAGATTTTTGTTTATTTCCATGGTGGGATGGTTCATCTTTGTCCTCAGTTTGCAGGAACTGCAGAGCAGGGCCAGTGGAGTGTTGGATTACCTGGACACTGCGGCTAATTCAGTGTGATAATCCTTAACCTCCTCACCATGGGCAGCCTGTGCCACTCTGATAGCTCCTACAGCAAGGAGGCTGATTCTTGCCTTCCCATAAAGTTCAAGCAAGTTGTTTGTGGCACTGTCCTCCTGCTAAGTGAGCTCTCTCACAGCTTTTTTTGAAGACTTTGGCAGAGGAAACACCTGAAGTAGCATGCATGATCCAAACACAAAGGAAAAAATCAAATTGCTGGTGTTAAAACTGTGTGAGACACCTCTGATGAAAATTTCAATTTATCAGAGGGGGTAAAGCCTTATTTGATATTCTTGTAAAGCCAAGAGGAACTTAAGAGAAGCTGATGCCACAAAGGCACGCAGCTGGAGAGTACTTTTCTTCAAAATGAAAAGCAAAATTATTTGATACCTATTAGTAGTTTGATGATAGCTCCCAATATTTGTTTTGATGGGATTTGCAGCTTATTATATCCCCAGAATAACATTATCTATTAATCCTACTTCAGTAATACTCCACAGAATAAATGAAGCAATTAGCTTTGTATTTTCGCCTTGATGTATATCAAGGTCAATATCTAATTTAGTATTCTTCATTAAAGTCATATTATTTCTACATGAAGAGAAAATGGATTGATGCCATCAAAAGTGTTGAAGTTTTTATTTCATTTTCCTTAATTTTACTTGTTAAAAATTGGGTTATTTTGCATGTTTCACTCCACTGGAGATACATACTTTTCTTTATTTTCTCCTTACATTTTTTCATATTTATCTCTTAATCTTAACCTAGTAAAAGAAGGTGGGATTTGATTTTTGGTCACCCTTCTGTTTCAGCAAACTTTTGAGTTTGGGGAATCCAACTGTATCAAGAAGATGGGCTGGTGCTGATTTCTTGTTTAATGACATCCTCATTAATTTTTTAATGTCTTTCCCACCAAAGCATCAGCAGATTTTATATTTGGCAAAATAAATGCTTATGCTGTTTTTTAGAGGCTGTCACTGAACTGCTTTCCCTGCTTTCCTGGCTTTCTCTGCTATAGACAAACTGACAGTTTTTCTCAAATATGCATTTTCCACTGCAGTATTGCATGACACAAGATGTTATTATGAAACTTTCGTTGACTCTACTTGTCAAAGGAGAAAATAGATAACATGGCTCTGCCTTGAGCCCCTTTGCAGCTCTGCTGAGGATGCATTTGTTTGATTCATACATCTATAAAGTCTCAGAGGTTTTAGTAAGAACATCTAAAATTTAAAACCTGCTGTGCTTTAAGTTAAATTTCAATATTTTTTCAAAAACAGCATGGGATTTCAATTGAATAACAGAATGATGTATTTTGTACTATACTTATTATGTTGGCTAATACCCCTGGAACTGAACAAAGAAGGACTCAAAAGAGCAGCAAAGTGAATAGATCTATTACTTTGAGTGCACAATTAATCTTGCTGACATTATTTTATATGAACATGGATAAAAATGCCTGGAAACCATACCATTGAATTCCTCTGCTCATTAATATTGATCAAATGTTGTTGTTCTCTTTGTGTTGGAAGCCACTTAAAGATTACCTGTGAAAGTATTACAGCACTATTGATTTGAAAAAAACCAATCCCTGAAGTCCACTGTTTTTAAAAATTAGTTGACATATTTGGTTTGTTTTCTTGTTGGTTTTTTGGGAAATTTTTTTGTTAGTTTTTGCTTTTTTTTTTTTTTTTTTTTTTGGTGACAAAAGGATATTTTTGAACTTGCTGCTATAGATCTGAGTAACAGGCCATATTAATCAGGCTGTCACAGAATTAATTATCCAGAATTCAATACCATGTTGTTTAAAAGCCTACACTTCCCTATGGGCATTGGCTGGGACCTCTCATCCTCTGGCATCTCTGCCCAGATCTTACACATTACATTTTTGGTGCTTAAGGGAATGATGGCAGGATTAGGCCCCAGATCCTTCAAGACACTCAAATCTGCAGAAATTGCATCAGAGGTCCTGGACACTCAGTTAAAATAAATAAATGCATGATAAACAAATAAATTAAAAAGAATCACATGTTTGGGTGTTCATGCAATTTAAATAACTTCGAGATGTGTGAATTCAAAGTCTCATTCTTTGTAGAATCAGAAGAAGCAATGGTAGGGTCACACAGACTGAAATGAATTTTCAGTCATTCATTCATTTAGAATGCAGGGTTACTCTAACCCGTGTCCTTATCAATAAATAAATGTTAACTAGTAAAAACTAGGTAATTGTCATTTTTTAATTTCAGCATAATTAATGAGGAGGTTTTGTTGCTCTAAAAATAATTTTTGAACTTCCAGTTTAACAACAAAAGCAAACAAAAATACCCAAAGCAAGAAACTCAACATTTGTGTTGAAAATAGTGATATTATTTGTCCATAATGACCATAATCAGGGAAAAAAGGTTTGTGTTGTTGGTGTGGGGGTTTTTTTCCAGAAGAAAAGGAAAACATTAGTTACAAACTCTGTCATGCACCAGAATATTTATCACTGTGCACCTCAGATGACCTTTCAAGCCTTGCAGTTTGGACTGATCTGAGAAAATGCAAAACATAAAGAAAATCAATGAAAGTAGGCTGAACATATGCTTAACAAGCCATACTGAGAAAGCAGAAAGTAAAATGAGAAAGCAATTATTAAAAGATTTATTGTTCTTGGAAGATTAGAGATCTGCTTGCACAGAAACAATTAGCATAGGAGGCTGCCTGCAGGTACTCCCCAAACTGCAGCACTGTGATGGAAAGAGAGGCTTGGAAAAATATACACAATTCACATTTATTGGGAGGCTAAAAGTGCAAATTATTAGACATGCTTCTTCCCAAATTATTATGAAGGAGAAATACGATGAACAGAAGCAGGGATACTTGAAAGACACAAGTCTTCCTAGAATTAAGAAAGTAGTGTGCCTTCACTTTTAAGGTGTAATACAGAATGCAGGTGGGAAAAGGTAAAACAGGCAGCAGTCTTTGTCCTTGTTTTCTTCTTCATGAGCTTTGCCCTTTTTTTGCTACTAATTCCATTTAGAATAATCTACAGTAGGTTCATGTCCATTTTTTTTGGTTCAGTGAGACATACCCCATGTTTAATGATGTATGTAAGCAAAGCCTCTGCAGGGCTGTGTCTTGGAACAGGCTGATGACAAAAGTAGTAATAGAAATGTGTACCTGTGTGGCTTCTCAAATTGCAATAGCCACATGGGCAATAATAACTGGGGAATGTGTTCTGACATCCTCATCATTCAGTTAATTTTTATGCTTTACAAATTAATATTTGCTGGGAGAGTGTGGTTTTCAGTAATATGACGTCTGGATGAATGGTGCTGCTGTGAGAATCTGTCAAACCTGGCCTTGTAATTGAAAACACAAACAGGCAGATGCTCAGACACAATAAACTTGCAGCTCTTTCAAGTCTAAATCATTCAATTCTTTCATTTGTTGGTCCAACAAGGTGACTTGTCAGGTCACACCAAGCCCTGCAGCTCCAGGCTGGGGCAGAGGGGCTGGAAAGCTGGGAAAGGCCCTGGGGGTGCTGGTGGCAGCAGCTGGACACGAGCCCAGGGGTGCCC
>JACBWW010000065.1:2092054-2132818 GCA_020086605.1 Lanius collurio | reverse complement strand
TTTTTTCCTGTTTTAGCCAGAATTGTGTATGGAGCTGAGGCTTTTCTTAAGCAGCCCTTCCTGATGGCTAAGTTTCTTTCATAAGGTGTCATAGTGGGAAGAAATAGATCTACCTGATTGCTTTGGGGTTTTATGGCAATATTGAACAGAGGGGTTGGGTTCCTTCCAACCTCTGCACTGACTGAATGGCATAATGAATGGTGCTTTTAAGAAGATGTGTGTTTCTGTGGTGTAAAAGTCATTTAGGTTGTCAATAGCCATTATAAACTTTTTTTGTAGGTGGGTAAATCTGTCTTCACCTAATTAGTGCCTTTCTTAAGGTTAGTTTGGTTTTTGTTTTTGGAGGGTTGGGGTTTTTTTGGGTTTTTTTTTTTTTTTTTTTTTTGACAGTGGAAAGAAATTAATGTTCCAAAAATGCAGGAATTGCTGTTTGACTGCAAAAAAGATTATATTTGTTCATGTTCTACAATAAAAAGACAGCATATGGCAATGTTTTAAACAAGTTTCTCTTTATATTTTAATTAATAATAAAAAGTATTGAATGAACGGAGTTCACTCTGAATTCAAGAGTAGTTCTCCCATTGTAATGTCTACATCATACATTCCTCTTTTTATAACAAAAATATTATATAAAATGTCTGGGGTGCATTGAGTCCCAGGAAGAGAAGAGTTGAGCAGTAGAGAGATGTATTCTTTCAGGAAGAAATGAAAACTTTGGCTGAACAAAGCATATATTTTGCTTTTTTTTATATATTTTTTGTGCCCGTTTTTGTAAACACAGCAACGTATAAGTCACTTTTAGCCACTGTGATGGTTGAGGATGAACACAGCCACTTGAAGTCTTAAAAGAACTGTTTTCAGTCCTTGTTGCACCAGCAGCTTTCTTACAGATACACCAGCACATTCCTGTGAGGAAGATAATGAAGATAAATGAAATCTTGAAATGAAATCTGAGTGTTTAATGAAACAACACTTATAATTTTGTCACACAGGGTCTGATCCACCCATGTAGGAAGCAGCTGTTAGGAAAAAAAAAAGAGGATGAGTTTGGTAATTCATATATTTTTCTTGGTTTCATTGTTCTGCTCCTGTATGAAATACTGTGCTCAGCCATCTGTATGTGTAGGTGTGTCAGGGATGCAGAATTAAAATATTGTATTTGTGTTAGGAACTCATGCTAGCACATGGCTGTGCAGTTCCCTATTAATATAAAAAAGACAGGTATTGCTCGTTGAACTAGCTGAAAGTTTTGTGTGTGGCTTTATTGTTTGGAAATTGAACAATTTGCATGGAAATTTTTCTGAAAAATGAAAGAAGGAAAACAAATTTAGACATCAGGGCTTGTTTTTGTACTACAGACCCAATGAGAAGTTTGAAGAAACTAAAGCATCTCTTACAAGGAAGGTCCAGGAGTGCATTCAGTAGTCTAGCTACTCTTTTGAAGTTACAAGCAGTATTTTTTCATGTGGATACACTTTTAAGAACAAGCATTGAGCAGAGGGAGGGAAGGATATTGCATCCGACTCATTACCTGTGTAAGCAAAACTTGAAAAATCGGTACTTGTGCTTGAAGCTCAGTATGATGATAAAATGTTCTAATGGCAGAAACCAATCTGCATTACAAATTAATCCTTTCATATTCATAAAATATCTCAAGCAAAACCCACGGTGCTGTCACATATGAATACCCTGGATATTTGTGTAGTTTGCATTTATTCTGCTGTCTCAAATAACATACAGTTATTTCTGTGGGTCATCTGGCTGAGCATTTTGGTTTGAGTCAGGAGTGTATTTTTAAAGAAAATCTCTTGATCATCTCTACTTATCATGCCTTGCTTCATGTGACAGCAGGCTGAGAGCACAAGAGCTGAAGCCCTTTGAGATCAAAATAATCCGAAAGAAAATAGTCCAGCAGTCTAAAATTCCTAGGATTTGACATACTAGGAATTGTCTTAAAGCATTGCAATATGTGAACAGAAATTCATTCTACCCAACAGACAAAACATCCCTGAGACCTGTGTAGGGATGTGCAGATGTGTCTTCAGACCTAAATAGTTTCAATCTGCACCTACAATTCTCTAAGACCATGCTATGCAGATATAACCTGTCTGTACCAACGTTTTTCTCAGAAAACACTGAAAACTATTAGTAGAATATTGTTTATTTTCCTTTTCTTATGCTAAATGACTGATGCCATAGGATGCACGTGGTTTACTGTCAGTCATGTTTTGGTTTGAAATTTGTTTAGCCCTCTGGTGTCATGGTGTGGTTCTGCTAAAAACAGTGATGTCCATCTCCACTGTAAATTTATCACTGTCAGACTTCTGTTTGAATGAGTTCACCAGGGTTGTCTGAAAGTGCTTAAACTAACTGTAATAAGGGATTTTTTTCAGGGGGATCAGGTCATGGATTGTGGCCAGTGCTACACCCTAGGGAAGTGAGGAGACAGGAACATCCAGAGGGACATAAATGGAATAATTGTGGATGCCCCCTTCCTGGAAGTGTCCAAGGCCAGGTTGGACAGGGCTTGGAGCAACCTGGGATAGTGGAAGGTGTCCCTGCCCATGGCAGGGGTTTGGAATTAGGTGATCTTTAACATCCCTTCCAACCCAAACCATTCTGGGATTCTATAAATGTCTACATTTCCAATAAATTCAGTTCAGGAATTACATTCAGGAATTGCCAAGTTACAACAAAACATCAGCAGAGAATTGACCTGGTCCAGATGTGTATGCATTGCAACATAAAAGAGTATTTAAATTCTTATTTACCTGCAAATAATGGGTAAGCCTTGTAATCTTGTCAGATCTCATTTTGCCCTCCCCACAAGTCAGTAAGGTCACAGCTGGCTCTGAAAATATATTTTGTGTGATCCTTTCACATACCTAGCAGAGCTGCATACAGTCATTACTCTCAGGTAGTTTTGACAGTTTACTTAAAAGCAACATTCTTTTCCACACCAGCATTGTTAGAGAGAAATTAAACTGCTCCTTTCTCATCCTGTTATCTTTGTCACTTAATATTTAAGGGAACTCCACAATAAATGCTGCAGAAGTCATACACCAAAATTAGGGAATGAGTGTAAGGTGAAAGAGCCTTTACCCAAATCTAAAATTAGGAGTTTAAAATGATCATTTCTGATTTCATTATGTCAGTACTCCTAACAGAGAGAGAACTTCCTCCCATTTCTCATCAAAAGTAGAGAATTTTGCAGGGATTTTAGCACCCACACCCTAAGTTATGGTACAGATTTTGTGTATAGACTGGGAGACAATTCCTTAGCTGCTAGACATGGTTGTGGAAAGTGGAACAACCTGTTTGGATAGGTCTGATTTGATGTGATCATCAAGCAAAGGTGGCTTGCCTGGCTCAGCTGCCACAAATACCAGCTCCAGTTCTAAGAGATGTTCTTTGTGCAAGGCATAGAACACCCTCTGTGAGTCAGGAAGGGGAGCAGGGGGCAGGTTCCCCAAGACAGTAGAACTGTCAGGAAGGTGGAGACAAAAACCATGGCAATAAATATTTTCCTTTCTGAGCCAGACAGTCCTTGGTGACATGGTGGAACTGGTGGATATTTTGTGGGAAGGCAGGTGTGGTCTTCCTTGTAACCTTTGCAGAGGAGATAAGGAAATTACCACAGTGTAAAAGGCAGAATTGGTGACAAGTTTTTCCTTCCTTGGGGACATTGACCAGCTTGCAGCTGGCTGTTAAATACAAGGAGATCCATTAGCAGTAAAATATGGGTATATTTATGAGCAACTAAGAGTTTGAATTTGAAAATTATCAGCAGAGAGTAGAAATTATCTCTATGTATCTGTGCACTTATGCAAGTCCCTCAGACAACTTTTTTGTTTAAATGACATTGCTATAGATTTGCCAAAAATTAATACACTTCACCCTGTGTATATCATAAGACACATGAAAAAAATACAATCATTTGGCTTTGTAATTTTAGATTGTCCATCATTGTATTTTCCAGGACTTGTTTGTCTAACGACATGTTTAAAAACATGTGTGTAGCCATGCTCGTGTAAAATCAACATTACCCTACCCTCACTCTATTCTGAAATGCAAAAACAACTGCATTTTGAAGTGACACAGTTATTTCAGGAGGTATGAAGGAAAATAATGCTTATTTACCAATTTGGGTTCAAACTCTTTGTAAAAATAATTCAACTTGTTGCCACGTGCCCACCTACACTCTTGTAGCAAATCATCCATTTGCTCCAGTGCTGCATAATTGAAGTTACTCCTGAAGCTGAGATTTTTGGAGCATTTCTTGTAATGAAAAATGATTCACCAGTTGATTCATTTTTTAATAAGATTTTTTTTTTCCTCAACTGCAGTTTAAATAATTTGTCAAATGCTTGTTATATAAATAGCCAATTATTTTAATAAGGTTCATTGGTAACGCTAGGAACAGTTGCCCCGAAGATGTACTTCTACAGTGCAAAATTAAATTGTAAGTTACTTAATGGGACAGAGGTTTTCATGCCAATATTCATTAAAAGTAATTAAAACAAAAAAATCTGCTTCAAGACATTTTAAAACTTTTAAAGTAACAACTCCTTTAAAACTAGTAAGGAACATCCTGTCTAGGCTATTGCAAAATAGCATTAGATTAAAATTACCTCAGATGAAAAGCCATTAAATAGGCATTTAAACAGGTAAATAGAAGATCAGAAAATACTGCCTAGTCAGGTGTTGGAAGCATGACTCCTCAGAGAACATTGTAATAACTTTTCAGTGGCTATAAGGAAAAGATAAGTATTTTGCAAAGCAGAGAGTAAGTACCTATGCAGAGTATAATTTCACTGCATGATCTATTTTATGAGAGCTTTCAGAAATGAAATAGGGATGAAAAAGTATCTAAACAACAAAAAAACCCATCTTGTGAGCACCATGAGATACATAACTATTGTGGCAAAGATTCTTGTAGACCCCTATCTTATTTGAAATGCTTTGAAGCAGGCAACTTAAAGTGAAAAATTGTTCTGCAAAATACTTAGTTGTATCTTTCCTTGTTATTTTTTTTAATAATTACTTTTCTAGTATTCTACATTTAGTCCTAGCATTCTGAAACCTGTGGTTACAGTTACTACTGTATGGAAATGGAGTCACTTCAAAACTCTAGTTTTACTTTTTTCTTTAAGTGACAGTAGCAGAGGGGGAGTTCCACTACAGAACACAAAGAAAGGTAGGAAAATGCTGTAGATATTTTAAATTGGATTTATAAAGACATGCCACTGCTCATTACACTGATACTACAACAGAATAACTATAACTAGAATATTGAACAGGTGTGTGAATTATAGGTGAAAAAGATGAAAAATTAATTGGTGGAGAAAGAAATTAGTCATTAAAAAATGCTGGTTTGTCCAAATCAAAGATTTTACTTACCACACCAAATTTAAGAAGGTATCAATTAAAATCACGTTTAAAAAGAGTTTTTACTCTTCAGTTTCTCAGAGCCTGGATTTTTTACACATCATAGTGAAGAGAATCATGCTATATGTTCCAATTTCTCTTGAAACAAGTTGACCTAGATATATTTTAGTATCAATAGGGTGGGAAACAACCCTGGATTGTTACCAGGTAGCATGAATAATATCCCTTTTTCATGTTTCAAGAAGGCTAATTACAGAGGTATACTGAAAAATATGTAAATTACAGTTTCCAAACCCTACAAGGAGATAAAATTGCTTTGATAAAAGAATGGAAGAATACTTTAGATGCAGTTTCTGAAGAAATTTTTTGACAGGAACAATTTAATTTTGCCCAAAATTGTTTTTGTTATGTGTTTAGTTGTTAAAGTGTATTACTGGTTACAAGGGTGTCTCAAACATTCATGCATTATCTATCAAAAATCTCTGACTTATGTCCACATATTAATTTTATTTCCATGTCTTACTTGTTTAGAATGCTTCTTTTGAGTTTAGAACACAATTTTAGTAACTCTCTTACCTGACTCCTTGTTTTCCAAAAGAGTCACAGAAAGGTTTGACTGGAAAGGACCCCAAATCCCATCCCATCCCACCCCTGCCATGGCAGGGACCCCTCCCAGTGTCCCAGGCTGCTCCCAGCCCCAATGTCCAGCCTGGCCTTGGGCACTGCCAGGGATGCAGGGGCAGCCACAGCTGCTCTGGGCACCCTGTGCCAGGGCCTGCCCACCCTGCCAGGGAACAATTCCTGCCCCAGATCCCACCCAGCCCTGCCCTCTGGCACTGGGAAGCCATTCCCTGGGGGCTGGCCCTGCAGCCCTTGGCAATTGTCTCTCTCCATCTTTCCTGCAGCTCCTTCAGGCCCTGCAAGGCCCCCCTGAGCTCAGCCCGGAGCTTCTCCTGTGCAGGCTGAACCCCCCCAGCTCTGGCAGCCTTTCCTCCCAGCAGAGCTGCTCCAGCCCTCTGCTCATCCTGGGGCCTCCCCTGGCCTGGCTCCAGCAGCTCCAGCTCCTCCCTGGGCTGGCCCAGGGCTAGAAGATAATTTCATGTAAAATATTTGTACTGAAAGTTTCAGGGGGAATTCTAACAGACAGACCTGTGATGGATAATCCTGGAGAATATTTACCACAGTATCTCGTACCAAACACTCACAGGAGGAGAAAAACTTTATGTTGGAATTATGAAAGATGGGGTAATACAATGTTTAGCTTCTAAAGGTGGGGAGCAAGAGGTTTGTTCTTGTTTTGTCTTGAGTGTAAAGCTGTTTTCTTCTCATTTTGAAGGTCAGATGATGAGAATATCTGAACAGTGAATCCCTTCAGCATGACATAACGCTTGAAGCTTCCTGCAGGTTCTTTTGGCAGAGCCTTTTTAGAGCCTTCTGTGTTCAGGAAACTGGCTTTGAAAAAGCAACCAAACCTCTGAATTCTAACAGATGCCTGTCCTGTGTTGAACGTGAATACATCCAGTTCAGATTTAATAACGTGCACTAAATTCCTGTATTTCACTGGAATGTGCCACTGTTCTTATTAAATGTTTCACACCAGGGTTGGCCCAAGTGCTAGTGCTTGTTTTTTGTATAATCCTAATTAAATCAAGGATCAGTTATAGCTGAAGTTACAGCTTATTTGTTTACATAAATTACAGGCAAACATATTTTCAGAAACTTGTTAGAGACTTTCTTAAACCTCTAATTAAGATTATGAAAAAAAAATTATTATCATGTTCATTATTTAAATTTTGTCTTATGTTTTAGTCAAAAACTGAAGGTGATCCACCTGTGCTTTTTCTGATTTTTTTTTTTTTCATTCTGTTTAAACACATTTATTTACTTATTTATTTATTAGTTTATTAGAAAAGAAAAACCAAAAACAAACCGACAAGTTAACCTAATTTTGAAGAACTTTACAGTTCAAGCTTGTTTTTATAAACCATATGAATTTGAGAAAGAATGCTTTGATTTGGGGTTTTTTTTGGTAAATATTTTAACAAAAATTTCCTACTCTTAAAGAAAACTTGTCTTTCTATAAGTGAATTGATGTAATCCATCAGATTTTATCATATCACTGTTAAAGTAGCTCACTGTTAAAATAATTTTATTAAATTTTAGTTTCTCATGAGTCAGATTATTTACCAGATAAAACAAATATAATTTTATTCTTTTCCATGGATCTTTGCCATTTAGTGTTCCATAAAAAATATTTGAGCAAGTTGGTGCAAATAATAAAAGAGTATGTAATCTGAGTTTCATGACATTAGGAAATTAATAATGAAAAGATTGACTATCTGAAAGCTCAAGCTTAAACAATAACAGGATATTACAAAACTCTGCAAGAAAGATCATACATTTTTGTGTGATCTTGCTGATACAGCACTTTTTTTTGGAATTAAATAATTCAGGATCAATACACAATAAAGAAAAAATACCTAGAATGCATTTTAAAAATCTATCAAGAACCATCAAGCAACTACAAGAATAGCTTAGACTAAACCTCAAAGATCATTATTCCACATTACTTGTTTGCCCACATCATGTCATACTAGTTTCCAAATGTAAAGATATTTGAACACCCTGTCACTTATCTACAACTCTTATTTTGAAGTAGAACCAGGTAGGGAAGTATCTCTGGTTTTCTTTAAAAATATTGAAATATGGGGCATAGGAGGGAGTGTCAAATTACTGGAATTGTGAGTTGATCTTTATCCAGTGTATGGCTGTGGGTCTTCACAGAAGCCAGTTATGAAAGAGAGGTTATAGCTAGGTGATTTTTTGTTCCTAAATTGTACTGAATCGTATCCTAAATTGACTTTATTATGGGGAAAAAGATATTTGCAATATTAGTAAAGGATAACTGGATTATATTTAATCACTTCTCCCAATAAAGCCCATGTTGACTTCCAGTGAGGGCTCTTGAACGTAAATGCTGTGTCTGTGATGGGCCAGCCCCTTTATCACGATAGAAGGCTGATTTAAAACATGACTTGGAGTTGAGATGAGCTGAGTGTGATCCAGAAGCCGAAACGAGGACAAAACCAAAGGATGAGGGAAGAATGTTCTGGTCAGCAGGAGGGAGCCTCAGGATGCCTGCGTGGCAAAAGGCAGTCCTGGACCAGAAACAAGGGTTCAGGTGGCAGGAACCAGGAATTTGGGCTGTGTAAAGAACAAGCAGGCAGGGGACAGGAACAAGACACTGGTGTGAACTCACAGCCAAAATACAGGATGTGTTGGCAAAAAAAAATGCAGTTAAATTGAGTTTATTGGTGCCTTCTTCAGATAAAGTCAGGCTTACAACAAGTAGCTTGCTGAAGGGCTCAAATGGCTTTGAGTTAATTTTTTCATTATAATACCTACATAATTTAAATACCCATTTCATGGGGGTTGATTTTTCAGGAAAATGCATGTGACTATATTTAACAGGTAAAACCCAAAATGAGGCCTAGGTATTTTTAATTATATTATGCTTGCAAGTAATAGTTTTTATTCATGTTTTATTAAATACTTAGAGGATTAAATAAGTGTGTATATATATATATATATAATCCATCAAAGGGAGTCAAAAGCACAGAAATCTTCCCCTTGATGGTTCTCCAAGTCACTACATGATATAGCCAAGTTCTCTATTACTTTCCTAATTTCTGACAGTGCAGTTTTGTTCCAGGCTGCACCAAGACTGTGCTTCAAACAGAAGTGTGCCTAATAGCTTCCTGGTTATGGATTGATCTTAGGAGATAGGAAATTTAAATTTAATCATCTGCAGCATGAAGAGAAACTTTAGCATAGCCTTTATTTCCTAATCAACTCTCTCAGCCCTTCAAGCCATTTCATTCAAGGAACAATCTATTTTCAGAAACTGGTCAGTTTCCCTGTTCCCTTTTCTCTTAAATTTCAGAATCCCTGTTCAGTAGAGAAATCTTAGGAGGCTGGGCCTGGGGGTGATCATTTGGGGTTTTTTTTGGATTAGGGTTTTTGAGGTGGTGTTGTTTGGGGTTTTCTCTTTGTTTGGGTTGGGCTGGCTTTTTTTTTTTTGTTCTTGTTTACTTTTTTTGTTTGTTGTGTTTTGGGCTTTGTAGTTCCTCTAGGTTTTCTTATTTAATTTTCTTTGTTGTTTGTTTGTTGTTTTTTTATCTAACCTGGACACTATCTAAAAACCCAGACTTTGCCTTTTGATGAGTCCTTTTCACTCAGTGTTTATCAGTTTTACCCAGTCCTTCTGTGAGGAGCTCTGATTTCTCTGGCAGCACCTAGTTCTCTGTATTTTATTTGGTGCAAAGCATAAGAATCTGCCTCAAAGCTAAGACCTAACCTTGCTTGAAAAATCATGATCAACCTGCAGTGATTTTGCTGTGAATTACTAATTTACTTTAAAATAAACCCCTCTATCCTCCTTATGTAGATATGTTTTGTTGTCAGTGAAGAAACAGAATCTGATAACAGAAGGAGTGTTCTGTGTGAGCCTTTATTGCCTTTAGGAGCAACTACTCAAGAAACTCTGACATTTTCAAATTTCTAGTGAAGTTTACTTCTTGTCATGATAATATAACAAAGTTTATGTTTTTAGAGGGAAGGAACACACCAGCTGGTGTAAAATGTGGTATCAGAATTGACATATATGGAAATTTCACCACAATTCATATCCTTAATTAAATATTCTACATCTGCACATTCAATCAAATGAAATAATAACTAGAAAATACATAATTCTTTAGAAATTATTATTTAATATATGTTAAAGAATGTTCTTTATTCTTTAACACAGTTTAGTTGATTTTCTTTTCATCTAAACACGTCAGACCTGATGCAAGGAACAATCTTTTCTCATTCACCAAATATGACATATTTGTCTGAACTGATGGGACTCAAGATGCTGAAATTACTGGGAAAAATCGTTGTAGGAGTCAAGTAACAAAGATAATAATTAACAACTTCCATCCTTCTGCTCTGATCATTGCTGATTGCTCCATGGGGATGGAATATGAGGATTGCTTTAAAAGGGTGTGGTGCTTCAAGTTCCATTTATTCTCTCCATCAGCACACAGAAAATATGAAATATTCTGTAAAGCTGTGCATTTTCTCCAACTTATTTCAACAGGAACGGCAAATTAGGGGAAAAAAAAATCTTTAGAAGATATTGTCTTTACATAGAAAAGCTTTTAAGAGGGTAAATTACCACCTGCATCTCACCAAGTGAGGGATAGCTCATATGTTCACTTAATGTTTTTCAGTTCGTAGTGACCTTGATTTTTTTTTATTTCTACCACAATTGGCCTGTATTAAAATGATGAATAACCTGATGAAAAATGTAAGGTTAATGGGCTTTGCTTAAAAAGGCAAACAGGGAGCTGAAGAATCTTGTTAAATTTTATAAATACATATAAAGAATTTAATTTAAAAGTGAGCAGGTCTGTTCTTTGGTCATTTCCCTTGGCAGGTTTTATTTCTTGCATTCTAAGCTGTTACTCCTCTTCTTCATCTTTAATAGAAAAATTGAGCTTACTCTAAAGTTTTATTATTCCAGTATTTGATATCTTTACAAGCAAGAAATAATAAAACATGGCGGGTTAAAAAGAAGCCCAGAGATCCATTGCCATCATTAGTTTTAGTATAAAAATCTGACATTTTCCTGGTTCAAACAATTGAAACTGGCCTTCATATTTAGCTGGAAGTCTGTCTCTGCATTTCCCACAGCAATGGGAAGATTATCCTTTTCACTGTATTAAAACACTCAATTTTTGAACACAGATTCCAAGTACTAAAAAAACCCAAAAAAATCAAATTGAAAGTATAAAAGTTACATAGCCAAACTACCAACTATTAAGCAACTTTCCTGACAGAACTGAATTCTACTTCTCCTGACCAAGCCCATTTTGCATAAGATTTAGACATTTTTCTATAATTTTCTTTAGTTTGTGCATGCCAGCACAAAAAAACCATTTGCATTTTGGGGAGAGAAGCAGATTCAGCACAAGAGCAAGGAGTATGATTTCAATTCCCAGGGAATTTTGCCCACTGGTGATTTCCCATGTTATCTACCATGTCATGTACCATATTTACCCCATTCTCTACCCTGTTTGAAATGTTTGACTGCAGAGGTGCAGCAGCTCTTTTGGACAACAAGGTATAAATTCCATTCAACATTTCTACTCCATGCAGAATAAATACAAATGTGCAGACAGAGAATTTTAAATCTGGTGTGTAATTGCCCTCCCTCAGCCACTTTTAATGGTGGTTGAAAAATTCTGCATCACGTTTGAGAAAAGGAGTCTTGTATCACACTTTAAGGTTAATATGCTGAAAAACACAGGGGAGTTTTATTCTTGCAGCGTTTGACAAAGTGCACTGGAAAAGGGGAACTCAAGTGAAATTACCCACCTTTTCTGTCTTTTGAATGTAATGAAATTTGCTGGCTTCTAGATTGAGTTATTTGTTTCAATTTGCCCACTAACTCATGCACAGGAAGGGAATTTTTAGATGGTTAAACAACCTTGTCAATTAGATGTTTAATGGAATAAGATGAACTGAGACACATCCTTAACTGGCATCTGTTGATAAAGAAGTTGCTACATTTCTTGAAGTTGCAAAGATCACTTCTGATTACTCCATTAGAACTACTCCAATTTGCTTTTTTTAAAGCCAAACTATGATTTTGGCCCTGATATCCTCTGGAAGTTAAGTCCTTGAGCAAATCTTTAAATTATATTGTATGATGGAACATAGTTAAACTTTTCTCTCTTTTTTGTATTTTCCAGTTCTTTTAAACATGTGTTTGTTGCTCTTACCATTTCTCTGCTAATCCTGTCATTATCTTGTGTGCTTCCTGCAGATGTGAATGAATGTGAAGCTGAACCCTGCAAGAATGGTGGAATCTGTACAGATCTTGTTGCCAACTATTCCTGTGAATGTCCAGGTGAATTTATGGGAAGGAACTGCCAACAGAGTAAGTACATCATGGTTTTAAAACTTGATTTTTTAATACAAAAAAATTTATTTTGTCTGGGGTTTCATCTCACCAAATATCCTATCTGCAGCAGTAATTGTTATCAGATATCAACACGTGTAAGAACAGGGCAAAATTACCTGTTATTTGCTCTGACATGTCTCTAGCCTCTGAAATTTGGACCAGTGGTTTGTGGGGAAGTCATTAATAGAATTAATTATCAGTAATGGATCTGTCCTGGAAACAACCTCACAGGATTTTTACAATAACATTTACTATGGATGCACCATAAAGGTTTAATTCCTAAAGTTGTTTCTACGAAGGAGTTCTTCATGTATGATAGACTAGGTAATCTTGAAGACCAAAAATAATAAAAATAGAATAAACTGCTTTGGTACAAAATGCAGTACACCTTAACAGTTAGATATTAGAGGATCTTCAGTTTAAAGTACTGTAAAGATGAAAGTCTGTGTGTTTTAGTCAAACAAAATATGCTAAAATGATGATATTGTGAAAAAAGCTAATATAGTGCTAAGATATAATACCTTGAAAACCAACAGGAAAGTATTTGACAATTAACATTAGTAGTGTTAGGTATTACATTCAAAATACCTGAAATACTGGGCTACTCCACATTCAAGAAAGGGAGTTTCTAGTGCAAGGAAAATCCCTCTCTGTGTGGCAAAAAAAAAAGTTGTTACAAATTGAATAATAAATAAGTGAAACTGCAACAAGGCTGAAAAATATGATTCTTTTTCCTGCATTTAGATTGTGGATGTGTGGGGGAGAATAGAGAAGAAAACAGGATGGACTAATAACCACAAATATATTTTTGAAGTAGCTTCAGTAAATTTCCAAGATACAGACACCACAAAAGAAAAAAAATTGAGGTACTCAATATGATGTGTATGTAGTTCTAGAGAGGAATATTAGAGAGCAAGATTTGCTTTGAGGAATTCACAGGTCCCTGGCTACTTGAAAGTATTTATTAAAAAAAAAAAAACCCAAACCTATCTATGAAAGTGTTTTTCAAAATTGAAAAAAAGTGAAGCAATTCATGCATTTCCTTGTTTGGAAGTCTACCAGGAATCTCACCCATCTCTTCAGAGTTTATCCAGTCTGTATTTTGGCTGCATTATGAACACTGCTCAGATAATAGATCAAATACACCCCATCTCCTGTTTTGCTGGCAATGGGTTAGTCAGACCTGTTATTTGAGTGATCATTGTGTTTTCTGAACCATTATCTCTTATTTTATATTCCTTTTTTTTTTAATAGATGTATATGTAGTGATATGCAAAAATAACTTCGTGTGTGAAGTTGCAAATCTTATATATTAAAATGAATTAAGTTTTATGTAAGTGTATATATAGGCATAGATATACATACTTCTATTTTTGAGAGCATATAACAGAAAGTGTATATATACAAAAAAATTGAAATTTTCCAGTTTATTGAAATGGCTAAGGAACTCTTCTGTTGAATTGCAAAATATGTTACCCACACTCTATCTTTTTGGTTCGTATTTTGGAGGATATATATTTACATAAATAAAAATACCATCTCTATAATTCTGCACTACACCATTTTCTACAGCTGGGTTTGTAAATACCTTTTTTTTTTCCATTAGAAGTTTGGTTATGTCATCACATTTAATTACGTAATTACAAGTAGTTATTACACATTCTAATTACACCATCAAAGTTTTACTCATATTTACAGTAATCACAGAATTAAATACTGTTATGCTAATTATGCAAATTACTGACTGCTGTCTCAGAATTACCTCACAAAGCTCAAAGATTCCTGAGTCACATCACAGAATATGTAAAATACCCTAGATCTAGAATAAAAAAATGCAAAGTGCACTGTGCAAGCTGCTTTTCCAGGATGCATTTTATAACAGTTTATCTAGTTTGTTATAACACAAATACCACTTCTTCACAAGAATGACTTGTCACATTATTCACCAACACTCTGTACTTTGTACCTAGGACAGTTTTTCCTAGACTTCCACCTATGTTTTCCCTCTTTTTAAATCCCACCATTTAATTTCACCACAATTAAATCCTCTTAGCTAATCTCTTAAATAATTCCCTTCCATTTTATCCCATGTGTAGCACTTTTCAGGTATGACACAACTGTTGTACTACACCCAAGTCCTGGGAGCCTTGGGTCCCACTCACCCCAAATCCTTCTGAGTAGTCCCAAAAGCCTCTAAAATAACTAAAATGACCTTTTAACCATAAATGGAGCACCTTGACCATCCTCTGAGTCTGTTTCTGGCATGGATGAGAATTGGAATTGCTGAAATTCAACTTCTTTTTCTTTCTTTCTTTCTTTCTTTCTTTCTTTCTTTCTTTCTTTCTTTCTTTCTTTCTTTCTTTCTTTCTTTCTTTCTTTCTTTCTTTCTTTCTTTCTTTCTTTCTTTCTTTCTTTCTTTCTTTCTTTCTTTTCTTTCTTTTCTTTCTTTCCTTCCTTCCTTTCTTCCTTCCTTCCTTTCTTTTCCTTCTTTCCTCCCTCCCTCCCTTCCTCTCTCCCTCCCTCCCTTCCTCTCTCCCTTCCTTCCTTCCTTCCTTCCTTCCTTCCTTCCTTCCTTCCTTCCTCCCTTCCTCCCTTCCTCCCTCCCTCTCTTTCCCTCTTTCCCTCTTTCCCTCTTTCCCTCTTTCCCTCTTTCCCTCTTTCTTTCTCTGTTCCTCTCTTACTAGCTATGGCTGCTTTTAGCAATTCAGGCATAAATGGTATTTAAAACAGCTGCTTCTCATTTCTGGGAAGCACAGGATGAGGCAAAATCAGGGTAAAGTGGAGTGTGAGAGCACTGACAGCCTCAAAACATATTCAACCATTCTGGAATGAGCTTATCAGCCTGTTAAGAGACACTTCAACAAACATCTGGTATTTACAGAATCTTCCTGCAGATGTTTAGCAAACACAGAATGAGAAGAAAGCACCTTTCCCCATCTTCTGAATGCAAAATTTAAACTATATTAATTCCATATTACTTCCCAGATTTCTTAAGGCCTCAGCATTTCCTTGATGCAGCTGCATCTCCTTCTGTTCTTTCTCTCTGAACTGTTTTCTTGCTCCTGTGCTGAATTCCAGCTATCAATTATGATCACGTCCATTACAGCTTTCCTTAGTCTTGGAGTCTCCATAAATAAAGTACTGCTTCCAAGACAGCTCCTCGTGGGGTTGGAGGGTTGTTGCTTCTTTCTTTTCACTTTGTGGATCACAACATTCTCTTGCAGGCACTTTCATCAGTGTCAGGCTGCTTGCATTATTCAGTGCAGATCTGTAGTGTTAAAATCTCCCATGAGCAGCATGGGGAGTGAATTGCAGTAATATGTGAGCAACTCCACAGGTGATTTTCCATCACTTTCCTTTCCATTTAAATGTTTTTCAATCAAACAGATGCTACCAGACAGTGGACACCTTACAATTCCACCACTGTGCATTTTGGAGCTGTGTTTTGCTAATTGCAAAGAGTTGCTGCCATTAAAGCATATGGCAAATTTGCTTGTGTTTTTTTTTTAAAGATCTAGATCAGCATAGTCACTGTAAATATTTTTTTTTTTACCTATGCTATGGCCCCTTCACCTCCTTTTCTGTGGATTCAACATGCCCATACGTAGGAGAACTGCATTCAAAGCAAGTGCACCAATTTGTCTAGAATGTCAGAAATCCTACTAAGCAGTGTACCTCCACCTTGTTGTCACTGATTTTCTCTGGTTTTATGTGTTAGTACACATATATTTGTTTATATATGTGTTCATATTGCTCTTGGTTTCCTTCTGCCTTCCTCTCTGTGGAAATCAAAGTGGAATTTTCTTTCCATTTACATGAAAATGCCCATTCTTTCAATGTCTTTTTTACTTAAAAAATTATCTAAAAATATGACAGATCTAGGCATAAAGAGATGTCCAAGACTTCTGCTTCCATGCAGCCTTGTACTCCCAGGTTAAATGGTTTCATCCAAAGCACGCTAATGCACTGAGATTTTGGAATTTTCCATCTCTAAAAATTCTTCCCAGGGAATAACCCTGCAGCTTGAATTATTTATAGCATAGGATAAATAACTTGTTTTACAGACTCTTTTCTAACAGACTCTTACTCCTTTTCATGCCACCTGTATTTCACTTGTGAGTTTTCAAGGCAGCATGTTTGGTCTTTTTGGCTTCAGATACTTGTCCTTTAAACTCCTCTGCTTGATGCTCTCAGTCTTGGGTGAATTTTGGATATCTGTGTCTTACAGCTCCAGCTCTGACCAGCCCCAGCCCAGCAGGGTTCAGGGATCACCAAGCCTCCCTGCTGAGGTTCAGAAAAACCCTACTCAAAACAGATACAAAGGCATAAAAAGCACACAGACAAAACAAACCAATTTATGAAACATTAAAAAGCTGTGTTTGCAGGGGGAAGGTTTATGTCTGAGTAAGCTTTGTCTTCCAGGAAGTTTGAGTTTTCAAAATATGGGTAAGGATCAGACTCTCACCACTTTCTTAAAATCAATGAACACAATTAGGAGGTCTCTGGTGAACTCAGCTCATGGAATTGCCCTGTTAAAATTCAGATATTAAGAACTGGACTGCTGCTGAATGGTAAAGCATATACATCTTATTTCCAGATTACCTGCTTGGGAACCTTGGTTTCAAGGCCTGAGATTCTTTATTCACCTCCAGCAAATGTGCTGAGTCTTTAATCTTGTAGTGAGCCACTGTGAAACCCTTCACCTGGCAGGAATCAACACAGACTTGAGTTCCCTAAATTACTGATTAGCATAAAAATATCTTTCAACGACATTTAGGAGGGCCTGGTCTTCCTTACAGCTCAAAATCTCACTTTCACTAATTCTGTGAATAGTGCATTGGGAAGTTTGGGTTTTTCTTGGTGGTTTTAAATGCCTGCCAGTTTCATGATCTCTAACACTGGTAAATATAAAGTCAGAAATCACCATTATACAAAGCTAGACAAATATACTAATGAAGGACTGGCAAGGGGGAAAAAAGGAAGGTAATTAATAAAACAGATCAGTTCTTTGATCCAGTGAACTTCACAGCCACACAGATTTTGGACTAGTATGAAAGAATGGCAGGTGAAAGAGCCTGGCCATGAAATCAAGGCTTAACACCAGTTAAAAAATATTAATCAAACTGTGGTTTAATCAAGAAAACAGAAAATCTTTACTTAATTTTTAAGGCAGAGAGAAGAGTTTATTTGATTTTTTAATACTTTTCTTGGTTTGTTTCACTTCAGAAATCATAAAATTTAAAAGCCAAAGTTAGCTTGTTCATCAAAGATACACTGCAGAAAAGTTCAGTAAATATGTACATTTCTGCTAGTCATTATTTAGATGACAAATTTGGACTTCCATGGAAAAATTAAGGAAGTTTTATAGATGTGCATATATATATATATATGTGCAAGTGTAGATATGTGTATACAAAATTACTAATCATAGAGAATTAATTTCTTAATGTCCTCAGGGTAGTTAATTTAACATTCACCTGATATCCTTGGGGATTTATGGGGTTATGTGTGGTTAGCCTCAGACAGAAGAAAGAATAGAAAAAATTTAGTGCCTAAAAGAATTTTATCCATTTAATATCAAGTTAATAGTAATACTGGATATGTGAGCCCCTTGGATTACAGAAATATCTCAGAGCAGAAACATACCAGAAATGCACCTTGAAAGTGCAGACAGGAGAATTTTTACATGTCAAATGTGACTTTAGGCCATGTAATTCAACTCAACCTCAGTAATTTGTCCTTTTTGGAACGTGTTATAAGAATAGAAGCAAAAATTATTCCAAAAGTTGAATTGCTATTTGAAAGAGAGGTTGACATCAGTAATAAGAATTGTGCTTTATGCACATTTTTAACTATTTCAGCTAATCTTGAATGGAATACAATTCCTATATTTGCATTGGGCAAAACCTGTCTAGAATCTCTTGCTGAAAATGATGAGTTTTGCTGAATCTGCACCACTCTGTGAATATTGTCTGCCAGGCATTTCTGCGTAGAGCATTGGTATGAAAGTGCAAAGAGGCAGAAAATGTTATAGAAATGACAGAACACGTTGTTAACATTGAAATGTTCTCCCAGGCATTTCAATGACCTAGTGAGAAATATTAATCAAACTCCAACATTTCTAACACTGAGCCTTCAAACAGAACACAACCTGGCCCTTCCACTGGAAACCCTCCCTGTCCAGGCATCCCATGCATGGCACAGAGGTGTTTGCCAAACTGGGCTCAGCAGATCAGAGCTGCAGTTCTCCCTTTCAACACAAAAGGGAAATGAGCCTGATCTCTCTGTGTTTGATGTTGACACAAAGTCCTCAGCCCTGCGCCTTTGGGCACGTTTTTATCCTGCTGCACTGGCACTGTGCAGACACGTCTCCCTTTGAATTCTCAATATCTTGTTTTGGTTAGGCAGGGGAGGATTCAATCTTTACTGACACACCTGACAGAAACTCATGGTGAAACACTCAGACAAGTCCTGAAGGCCCAAAAGGAACATTTCACATGTGTGATTGTTTCCTTACTCCATGAGTTATCAAGTGCAATAGCTTTCATGTCGTGTCAAAATCTACAATATTAACTCAACCCTATATTCAACCCTGTATTGTTGACTTTGGCTTGAACCACCTTGTTGGGCAACACTCTTGCCACATTTTTTTACTAAAAATTGTTTTACTCTCCTATTCTAAAGGGTTTGTGTCATTCTTGACTCAGCTGCCCTCAGTAAAAAGAGGATGGACTCAGACTCCTTCTGCCTTTCTTCCTACTGAGGGAGCAGTGTGACTCTACCTTTTCAGTAATACAGAATCCTAAGCACTCACACAAAGTAGAGGAGAAAAAAAAAAACCCAAAACTCATCTTATAAATATGATCCACTGTTCCTTTGTTGGAAGGACTTTTATGTGCATTTTTATGTGTGGCAAAGCCTATGACAATGAATATTTCAGTACTTCTAAGCCTTGAAAGGAAAATTACAGCACTCCATTATTCTCAAAGTAGCCCCTATAGCTCTTAAGTTCCTGGTCTGGTCAATAATGCACATTCTTTTTTTATGTCCTCATAGAAATGGAAAATAATTTGCAGGTAAGAAATTGGTACTATAAAAGAAATAAAAGCTGGACTGTAGACTGTACAGGGAAGCTCAAAACAAATCACAGGTTATTACGAACAAAAAAAGCCCCTAAAAGTAGGGAATGAAAAACCACTAATGATTATAAACGTATGAAAAGGGTGTATATTAAATATAAACATATAAGGGTATGTTAAATATATAAATTTACAGCTGCAATCAGTTTAAAAAAAGTTCCCAATAGCCAAGTCACAGAAACATTTTTTTTTTGTTTCTGGTAGTGGTCCAATTGGAAAATACCTTATTTCCAGGCTTATTATATAAGATATTGGCTATTTATTTCCAAATTGATTGATTGTGGAGGGTGGTTTTCCATGAGAATTAGTCTGGTCTTGTCTGGTGCCACTCTTGGGTGGACACAGGAATCATCAATTTTGTTAAAATCATCTCCAGGGCTGCACAGATTCCTCATAATGAAACAGCCTCGAGCTCTGCAGTGGCTAACAAACCAGACACAGAGTAGAAATACAAGTGAGCATAGCATAAACCTTGCAAAAGTTGGAGGTTTGGAAGCTGACTCACACTTTGAAGTTTCATTTAAGTCCTGGCGTTCGAACCAAGCTGTGAAACATGAAAATCCTTACGGAGGAAAGAAAATGGAACAAAACACAGTTACAGGAGCCCTAAATGAACTAAAATCTCTGTGCTCAGCACAGCTCTCCCACCTGCAGCTTTCAGAAGGAAATGTGGTATGTCCAGCCATCATCTTCCCACCGAGGGAAGATTCACAGCTCCCGCTGCTCCGGACAGACGGCGAGTCCGGCGCAGCCGCGGGGCCGGGCACTGGTGCAGCCATGTGTGAGGTACCCAGGAGGGGATGCTGGGGGCTGGCAGCGATTCCAGTCCCCAGCTGCCACCACCTCCATGTGTTGCATGCCATTAGATGATCCCAGGGCTCGCAAGGGGATGAGCCAGCAGGAAAGGTTTGGTGGCGGCGCAAAGAGGGAGGGAGAAAGGCTTCGTTTTCTTTCGGTCGTGGTGATGATAAAGAGGCACTTAGAAGGGAGCCAGTGAGTTTTTGAAATGAAGTAGATTGAAAACTTTAAATGTTCACAGCTATGATAGAGTGCTTTCCAAGAAAAGCTGACAGAATTACTCTGAATTCAATTTTCCTCTGTATCGGTGATTGTTTTCTCATATTTATGCTGAATGTAATTTGGCCACCTCTTAGTTTGGTGTAGATAGAAATCTTCTTTACAAAAAATACCATAAAACTTTTGAAACTGATGATCACATTAATATCCATTGCTGATCCAGCAATATCTGGTGAACCTCACCCCTATATATGTTTTCCCTCCACTGGCAAGTCTGTATATTTGATAGTAACATGAAATGCTTTCACTGAAGATCAGTTTCAATATGTAGTTTGCAGTATTATATTAATTGTTATTGTAATAATATCAATTCCCATTTATGCTCCTGTTTTTGTTGAAATGTAATTTTTTAATCACACCCTTCCTGGGTTTTATGCACTTCAATTTCACCCATATGTGATGTGAGCTTTCATTGTAGATGTAGCACAGAAAGTAAAAGTGTTGTGATTCACAACATCAAACTTAGAGAAAGACAAATAATGCTGGGAAATTGACAGCTCTGAAAACAAATTTGAATCCTCATGTCCACTCTCAGCAAATAGGATTATTTTTCTTCAGTAATTCTGAAAAACATCCTTGTTCTTCTGGATAGGAGCTTCCACACAGGAAGCTGAATATTAATTTTATTGTTAATACTGAAGCTTCTTCCTGTCATTTTTCTTACCTCCTGCTCCGTCCACAATATCTTTGACAATGCCTTTTTCCCTTCCATCAGATGTGAATTTGAATAAGTGCTTGGTTTCATCCATTTTTAGACATAAGAAGATTTTTTTACCTTGATAAAAAAGGTCAGGTAGAAAATCCTCAAGAATTAAATTTCTTTCCCAAAACTCACAATGGAATCAGTTCAGCCTCATCTCTGTTGAGGGTGGAATGGGATTTCCACTGAGTTCTCTGCAAGTGAGATGGGGCACAAGTCCTTTAAAAACTGTGCTTTAGTCTTATACACACAAATATATCTGCTGGAAGTAAAAAGGGATTTAATAATAAAGTGCAATGTGTTTCCCCCCTGTATATAAGTTACGTTTCTCTAGAATTGATTGTACATTGTTTTAAATATTGAGACACTACTTTTAAGGTTGTTTATTAGTAGTATTTGGTGTTGGAGAGACCTAATTTCAGAGAGTTTCCACACTTTAAAAAAAGTAGGACAGATGGAAAAGCTAAATTTTAGTCACCATCTAGCCCAGTGACACCTGTGTCACCTTTGCTACAGCTGCAAAGTACAGGGAGAAGCAGACCCCAAGGAATTCCCAAGACAGGTTTCTAGGTAGGGAGAGAGAGGTGGAAGAAGAGTGATTTTTGTGAGCAGCAAAAGCTGTCCCTGCACAGAGTGCCCGTGTATAAGAAATATAAGGCAGAGGAGTGTTTCCTTTTGAGAAAAACGAGAGGCCACCGTCCTCCTCTGTGCCTGGAGAAGCAGCCTAAGGAAAAGCAGATTTCAGTCTCTGGTGTAATCGGCATTTTTTATGGAGCCCGTTCAGAAGGCAGTCTGAGAGTCACAGCCAAGAATTCCCAGTGTCCCGGGAGCTGGGGCGTGGATAATGTGATTCCAGATTTGATCAGACAGGGAAGGAATTTCCTTCTGTTGTGAGCAGACACAAGTCTTGTTCACTTAAACTTTACAGCTCCTGAAAGGCACATAAACCTCCAGCTCAAGCTGCCCCATTTCCAGTTCATTGTTATTCACATTGTTGGATGCAAACGAAGATGCTGAAGAGACATCATAGTCAAGTGCTCACATTCCTTCCTTGCTGTGAGTTTTGCTGAGATTAGGTCTTCTTGCAAGAGACAAGACACTTCGGGAAACAAATTTCCCTGCCCTGTCAGTTCCTGTTGCAGCTGAATTAGCAAAGGAGCACCCAGCATTGCAGTGATTTGGTCCTTGTAAAGCCAAAGGGATCGGAAGTCACAAGAAATTTTACAAAGTGAGGCTTAGACAGGAAAAACACTAAGTTTCATATGAGATTTTTACACTGGCAGTGAGGACATGGGATGAAGAGGATATTGGGAGTTTCAACTGAGATGTTTAATTCTTTATTTTGGCATAACGTTTTCTGATATGTCCTTATGCTTATCTGATAGCTTAGTTTAGTGCTATTGCTACTTGGTAGAATCAAAAGAACCAAACAGCTTGTCTCTAATGATAGCACTGCAGTTTTGCCCTGTGCAACTGTGTATGAAGTTTCTTAGTCAGATGGGGTCTCCTGGCTCACACTCAGAGAGCAGGGTTTAATGAATCAAGGGAGATTAGTGGAGTTACACCTATTTATGTATTACTGACAGGTAGCTTCCCATTTGCCTTTTGTTATAACAGTTATGAATAGTTGTTTTTACACAGTTATTAGTGAAAGTTACAAAATCAACCTATGCCTCTTCAAACACCTTCAAAAAGAATTTTGTAAACTAGGTGAGGACATTTTCTCCACAGTAAATTCAAATATTTATTTATACTTTACTCTTGAAAAAAATGCTAAATGATTTGGATTTTGGTGACTACATGACATTACCTAAACACCAGAAATGTAAGTGTCACAATTATCTACTGACTTCATTGACCATGTTTATTTTTATTTCAGGAAAAAGGATATTATTTCTTTGTTTTTCAGCTTAGAAATACAACCCTCTTCTTGGTAATTCCCTTAACAAACTTTTCTTTTTTTTGTTTTCTGTATAAAATTAAATTATTGGATAATTAGATTTCCTACAGAATACCAACTAAGGAGCCTATAAACAGCATTAAAAGGATATGCTAATGAAAAAGTAGCTTTTTAACGTTTAGTTTCTATTCTAATGGAACTGCTGTATGAATTCATAATGCATGCAGAGTGTTTTCTTGGAGAGTTTATTTTTAAATACTCTACTTATATGAATAAAGGAAATGGAGTCTTAGCTAAATTTCACTACCATGTTAGTGGCAAATTTGTAACAACATAAAAATCCTTCATATTATGTCCAGTACTTCTACAATGGGTGGCTTAACATTTTGTCTCTGGCTGTGGTAATGGCAATCATAACTTAACAGGAATATTAAAAGTACACCCCTGGTCAGTCTCTTTAGTATCATTCTTGGACCTGCGGTGCCTGGATTTGTCCAATTCATTTTTGAGCCCTTGGATGCTGCATCTTCTGGAAGGCTCCAGAAAAACACAATTTACTGTGCAAAGAATGACTTTTTTTTTAAACAGTTTAAGCTGATTTCTTGTGGATTTCAGTGACTGCTCCCTAATTTCAGTAATGTCAAGGTGAAGAATGGCTCTGAATTCATCTCATCCATGTTTATGTAAAGTTGTGTCCCTCCTCATCCTGCTGCTCTCCAGCTTGAACAATCCTCTGCTCTTTGCATCTGTAATGGCCATTTCCATGGTCAACACAGGGCAGGCACATTTAGGGGATTTTGTTGCAGATGCAGTCTCTTCCATTTGTGGAGAACGAGGTTCATCTGCCACCCTTTTGACCACTCACTCAGTTTTCCATGCCCTTGCAGAGCTGCTCATCATCAGAGTGGCATTGGATCCAGAGACCTCCAAATTGAACAGTTTCCCCATTCACAATTTCCTCCAGGTCACTGATGAGTAAAACTGATTACAGCACTGACCCTGGGGGAATGCCACTGATAACATTTCGTCCTGAAAAGACATTTTTTGTTCTTTAATTAGACTTCTGTCTACAGCAGGGCCATTTCCCCACTCCCTGGCAAGATCCTTTCATGTGGAACCTCATCAAGTGCTTTCTGAAAATCCAAGTGTGCTGTTTCCACTGTATTCCCTTTATCCCTATGCATACCTATTAAGAGTTCTGTATTAAGAACTCCAAGTGAAGCAGAACTACCATTTACAGGGGGAATATGGGCTCTTTTCCACACCTTTTCTTAGGTTTGTGGTGATCTTAACTATAGAACTATCAGTACACCTCTGTAGTCCCTAAATCATTTTTTGGCACAGTTCTTGAAAACACTATGCCATGAAATCACTTCATTGCTAGAAAAAGTGGTAAAAAAAAGGCCTGAAAGAAGTCTCAAATCCTTTTTGCTTCCATTTTTTTAAAAATCTGGGAGCTAGGAGTTGCCTAACTTTATTTTCCATCTGTGTCCTCAGCATGGAGCTTGTAGAGCACATAAAGGCAGAAAGTTAATTTTATGACCTTATTATAAAAGTATGAAAGAGGGTTTGATAATGGAAGCACACGGCAGTCACTCAGCAATAATGGCAGTCTTAAGAAATAGAAAGTAACACTCAATTTCTTTTTATTTGATCAGTTCTGGTGGCCATTGCTTACACACACGAGCTGTGCTGGCCACTGTGGTAACAGAGTAATGCACTGCTTTTGGGAGAGATGCTACATCAGCAGAAAAAGCATTTAATCTCTTTCGACATATCAGCAAATAGGTGGCAATTCTTCCCATTACTGTCTGCAAAGCTGTCTTCTGCTGCATGGAACATACCTAATCACTTCATTTTCATGTCATTTCCTGCAGACCTGAAGCTTAACACAGCATCCTTTGAAAAGTTTTGCTTGTCTGAAAGTGTCTGTGTGCTCGTTAGCTGCTGCTGATGCAAATTGGTGAAGATGTTGCCTTTGACGTGCATTATTTTATGTGAAGGCATAAAACAAGATTATTCATATCCTGCACCTCAGTGCTGCAGTACCACACTGTCTGCTAACATCCTTGGGAGTCACACTTCAGAAATCAGAGTAATAATAATTAAAATGTTAATTGGTCAAGAAAATCCATTTTGTTTTGTTTTAAATCTGTAGAGGAAACCTATGGAGATAAATGCCTTTTGATAATCAGATTTCAGAGGTGAATAGCTTTATAAAATTACCACATCCAGGAATGTGAAAATGTGCTGTTTCATTGTGTAGTTAGGAGTCACCTTGAAGTTATAAAGCCTTTGACTTTTTTTTTATCTAGTAGTTGACAAAAAATCTGACACAGTCACTGGCACTGCATGTTCTCCAAGTCTACTGAAGAAAAAAAAAAAAAGGTGCTTGTAAATTCTATTTTGCAATTTCATTTGCATTGTGATTGACTAGAAAGAGGAACACATGATCTGCTGCCTTGTCCCAGTGGAAATGCTGATTAAATTCCTTCAATGGGAATGAAAACATCGATTTAGTCTTGCCCGTAGGATGAGTCTGCAGAACAGCAACACGAGGTGTTACAACCGAGCTGCTCAATATCTCTCAGATCAGAACACAGGATTGTGGAAAAAACACTTGAGCTACCAGGACTGAGCAAACAGTTTGATCATCTGCAGAATGATTGAAGTACCAAACTGCTAAAATGTGCTGAGCTGAGCTGCGTTGTGGTCACCAGCATTCTCCAAACACCAGCCCCTAAAATGAGACACTGAATACTCAGGCCCAAAGCAGAACCAACACACTGGAACTAGAGGATTTTAGTTACTGGTAATGGT
Organism: Lanius collurio; assembly: GCA_020086605.1. Lineage (NCBI taxonomy): Eukaryota > Metazoa > Chordata > Aves > Passeriformes > Laniidae > Lanius > Lanius collurio. The sequence continues at coordinate 2,106,782 of JACBWW010000065.1, read as the reverse complement.
CTGATTAGCTAAACCAGATTTATAGCTCACCTGACTGTGCTATTACACCAGATCCTTTGGCCAACGCTGATTTTAAATTCATTTTAGAGGTCTGCAGAGTTTTACAATTTAAATGTTAGTGTTCCGTGCACAAGCTCTTGAACAATCTGGAATTAATTCTGAGTGAAATCCTGCCTTCATGTGGGAGGGCTTAGGCTTTGCTTGTATTTAAAAGTGATGTTTTAAGAGAAGGTGTAAGAAGCAATAGCTGCTTGTGGTGGAGGAAGAAATACCTGTCATGAACTCAAGAGTGGATGAGATGGAAATAAGAACATGCCTGGCAAAACACAACAACAACAACAAAATTTAAAGGATTTACAAAAGAAATAAAAAAAGAGGCAAATACATTTCAAAAAAGGAGTCTATTGGAATATACCTGCTGTGTCTGTGCAACCTCCATCTGCACTGGTACACTGCTGTCAGTGCTGCTGGACCACTGAAGCCCAGCCATGAAATAATTAATGGGATAATGAGCTGCAATAGATGACTGTCCTTCACACAACATGTGTGCTCTGCAAGCAGGACTGAAGTCAAACTGAATATACAAAGCCAACACAGTGCTTCAAATAACTTCAGATTTTAGCTCCTCTTCAGTGTGTTGTGGTGGGAGCTCTCACAAATGGTCTGCATGCACATGCAAAGGCAGAATCTTCTGGTGAAATGAAAAGTCTCCTTGGGCCTCTACCTTCTCCTGGAAATGAAGATGTAATTCCTACATTTATAACTTCTGCTATTCAAAACATGCTGATTATCCATACAGCTATCAGCAAAAAATTGATTTGGTATAGAAAAAGAAGCTGAATTTTTGTTTATCAGCTGTCATTCTAAAAGGCTGGGACTGGTTGGAAGTGAAATACTTTCATATTTAAAATAATTTTTAAAAATTGGAACTGCAAGCACATTATAAAACTGTACAAAGTATATATATGTGTATATATATATACATTTAAAATATGTAAATATATTATATATAAATATATCTATACCCATATATCTATGTCTATAGATATAGATAGATATAGATATATAGATATAGATATAAATATATAGTGTTCTGCTTATGACTATCTCCCAGGGGAGAAAAAGTGCTAATGAACAATTTACTATTATTTCATGTAACACTGTGTAATACTGGATAAAATCAAGTACTTCAGGGACAAATCTTCACCCACTGTAAATCAGTAAAACTCCAAAATCAAAAGAACAAGGTCAGATTGCTCCTACTTGGGAAGGAATTCTGTGGTCTGGATTGGTGCTAGGATTTTCCTGTCTGTCAGCATTGATTTGAAATCAACTGGGGTTACAAAAATTTGGAACAAGAACTTCTCAGAAAGGATGAGGCTGATAGGGTCAGCTACTCCAGCCTCCTTCCTTGAGTAGGGACAGCTCAAGCCAGCTACCCACACCTGTGTCCACTCAGTCTTTTAGTGTCTCCAGAGATGGATCTCCACAGCCTCTTGCACAACCTGGTGCAGTGTTCTACCATTACCACATTAAAAAAGCCCAAACACTCCCAAGAAACACCCAGCAAAACCAAAAAGAGTAACAACAATGACAAAAACACAACACTGAAAAAAATTTAAAAAAAAAAAAAAAAAAGAAAAAAACACCAAACAAACTAAAATCCCACACACTTAAAAAGTAAAACCAACCCCATGTTCTCGTGTTCAAGTGGAATTTCTCGTTTTATAACTCGTTCCCATTGCCTCTTGTCCTGCTAATGGGATGACTCCTCGGTGTTTGTTCCCTCCCACAAGCCATTTTCACACACAGATAAGAGCCCCCTGAGCCTTCCCTCCTTCAGGCTGAGCACTTCCAGCCCTGCCCGTGCCTCCTTGCAGGTCAGGAGCTCCATTCCTTTAATGACCACGGCCCTGTGCTGGACTCACCCTGGTAAATCCTTCCCTTTTTTACCGTGAGGAGCTCAGCACTGGGCTCAGCAGCCCAGATGTGTCTTCCCACTGCTGAGGAGAGGCTTCCCCTGCCTTGACCTGCTGGCATTGCTCTGGCCAATGATGGTTTTGTTGCCTATCTTTGCCATCTCATGGTGAATTTCCCAGCAGGGACTCACAGGTTCTCTCCTGCCAGTTCCAAAGGTGCATCAGCTTTTTGTGATCATCTTTGTCAAACAGAATAACCAAAGTCTGGAATGTTTTTTTTTTACTATGCTCATTTGTTTTCTTTATTTTGCTCTCCTCCTCCTCAGCATCTGTTTCTCCAAGACCTCTTTCTGTAAAGCCCAGGTGCATTAAATGCCTGGTTACTGCTAGCTTTGCAGATAATACATCATCCTTTATTTTCAAAACAATGTCTTTCCAGTATTTTTAAAATTCATTGCATTCATTTCACTTAATTTTAGCCTCCTAAACCTAGGCACTAAGTTGAAATAATGCTCTAGGTTTGTTCTTGGTCAGTAGACACAGGAAAGCTAATTACATCTGTCTTGAATGCTTGCTTAAAAGGTGATGACATGATTAAAATTGTGGTTTAGAGCTGCCTGTTTCCTCCCACAGATGGCAAACAGAGCCTGAGCAGGTAGTCTAGGGTAGATATGGAATTTTTAGGTGGCTGAAGCTGGGTCACATGAGTTGCATTCAATGTTTGCTTTGTTTGGTTAGATATTTCTCTAAAAACTCCAGAATAATGCCCCTTTTATGGTTAAATAGACCTTGATAAGGAAAAATAAGGGGATTTAAAGAAAAATAAGAGGATATTTAAAAAATCTGGATGTAGAGATTTATGCTTAATATACACCACAGAGTCACAAATAAAAGATTTTACTGCACTGCTATACTAATAAATGAATTCTTCTACTTCATCTATATAAAACCAGAATTTTTTGAATCTTCATTCTGGTTTTTTTTTCACCCTAACAGAAGTGCATGACCTTTAAATTAATTCTGTCTTTTTAAGAGGGCTTCAAACCCTGATCCTCAAAGCTGCTTTACATGAATATGAGGTTATATCTACACTAAATGGCTTCCGGGAGCAAGATCTAAATGAAGATATCTGAATTTCCAGTTATTAAAATGTTGGATGGGTAATAGAAGAAGATGGAAACAGCTTAGACACCATAAGAAGGGCTGTTTCTGTGCAGCCAGATTTAAATTACTGTTGTTTGCATGCAGTTTGTGTCCAGGACAGTGGATATAGCTCATATTTAGCATATCACCTCACCAGTATATTGTAGGATATTCCCATCCTTTTGCTTCTTTCTGAAGAGCATGTATCCCATTGTAATGCAGGATTCAAATGAGTGCCAAAATGCAGTTTTTTAACTATTCCAATGAATACCTCTTATAGCAATTTCAATGAACACATCTTGTAACAAGCCATGCTTATCATTTCTAGGAACAGTTGCTGTTCTTATGGATGGATGGGGAGGGGGGGTATAAAAACAATGCCAAACCACAAAAGGCAGAAAAAAACATCTCTAGGCAGCAAAATAAGAATTGCTTCTTGAAAAGTACACACTCTTCTCCTGGCAAATGAACATGCTCATTGTCAAGCCAGCTGGCAGGAATGCTAATTACCCTGGTGCCAGGATCCCACTGATTTCTACTGTGGACCTTCTAGAAAAATGCAGGTTGTCTTTCAGTGTGACTCTATCCTGTCATTCCAGTTTCAAGAGAAGCTTTGGGTGTGGGTGTTTGGGATTTTTTTTTTTTTTTTTGAAGTTGCTTTTTGGAACAGGCAGATTTAAGGAGGATCAAGTGTTAACCACATAGGTTTGTATGCCATGACCTCCCATCAAACTGGCAATAGTTCTAGGTGGTTATCTACTTTAGGTTAAAATTATTAATTTTTTGAGTAGAAATATTGTTCTTCAACCAAAAAAAAAATTCCTTTGGAGTGAATTTAGGGATAGGAGAAGATACACTACAATGTAATGCAATAGCAACATAGGTAGAGTTTTGTTTGTGCTGTGCACTCCATGAACAAAAAAAGAAGCCTACATGCCACTAAAGATATATGAATGCAAATATAAAGCAAGAAACTCTGAAAGAAGTTGTCTGTAGTTGTTGAAACAGTGTCTAATCAGCAAATTTCCCAAAATAGCTGGAAAGCTGTTGAGTTTTCTTGCATTGTTCAAAGAAATATTTCTATCACTACCAAAGGAGAGGAGAAATGCATGGATTGTGCAGGGGCCAGCAGTAGCAAAGGCAGAACATTATTTTGCAATGTCACTTGGTTCCTAATTCTGTTTTTAAATGCCTAAATTATGCTTAAATTGTTAATTGGCTGAAGCCTTTGCCACAACCATTTGAAACAGCTAGAAATAAAGGAGGCATTTAATAGACCACTGCTGCAGAAATCTCCTCCACCCACAGCTGCCCGAGTCCAGGTCCACCAAAAGATGTTTGGATTGGTAAAAAGAAGTCAAGACCATGGATTTTTTCATGTCTTTGCACCCTAAGTTAAAAATAGTGATAATCAGTTACTGTTATGAGGCAATTAGGGGCTATGGCTTGTTTGTCTGTTATCTCTTAGGTGTGTAAGTATGACAACTATTTTACTGGAAAGCTACTATGAATTTACCTTCTATAATAAGAATGTAGTTAAAATCTTGTGAGGAAGGTTTGGTCTTTTCTTTTAGTGTTGCACCATAATTTGTTTTATTCGGATTAATTTAGTGGTATTTAAGTGGCTGTGAGTTATGTCGATGGTTAATGTCAACAGTCAGATGTGGTAGAAATGTTATTTTTCACAGTGTCAGTTTGAAAGGTAAAAATCATTTTTCACATAAAGATTAATGTATTTCTATGTGAGAGCTCAGCAGAGTTTGAGAGACTAAAGGCCTTTCTGCAATATAATTTATTTCTTTTCCCAGAAATTCGGATTTGATGCCCGAGAACAAAATAAAATAAAAGTAGTGTCTATTAGTGAATTGTCAAAGGCTGTAACTTAAATAAGTGGCATAAACTCAGAGGAAGTATTTTGGGTTTGGTAGTTAAATAACTTTGCATTGCAGTCAAGTTTCAGCCAAACATTTTCCTGAGTTCTAAGCTCTACCCTGGATTTTGGGTTGTGCCTGCAGCTGTCCAGTAACCCACATGGCAGGGAGAGGTGTGCTGTTCTAAGAAGAGAACATTTTTGTCCACGTTCATAGAATCAGGACCCAAAAAAACCCTGGAATAAGAAAGATTCAGGTTTTACTAATCAAACACCAAGTGGGGTTGTTGGATGTTCACCACCAGAGCTTCTGAAAAAGAAAGGAATCCAGGCTATATGTTGGGATAGGTGTTGCTATAATGTACCTGGCATTTCTTTGGGTAGAAACTTGTCCATACAGTTTGATGCCTTGGTTTTCTCAGGTAGGGATACACAAATCTTCCTTCTGAAGTTCTTCCCAGCCCAGCTCTGTTAAAATCACTTTGATCATGCCCAGGGATGATGTCAGTACTATTAATGTGATAGAGTTCAACAAACACAATCAACTCAGGAAGAAATACTAAAAAGGAAAAAGAAATATTTTTCTGATTACAGCTTTTTCAGATATGAGATTTTAGATGTACCCCTCTTTTCAAGCATAGGGATAATGATGCTTGGTCTGGTGACAATCCATTAGTCATGTTTTAGACAGTGATCAGAAGTGAATTTTTGACGAGTGAGTGTAAGAAAAGGGACAAGCACCAAGTAATGGTTTTCCCAGTGTATTTTCCCAGGTTCAAGGAGTCTTCAGTTTAAGGATCTTCCTAAATCAGAAGTTGTATCTTCCTTTAATTTTACTCCTTTTGGATAAGTCCCTTCTTCAACTTTGTTGTCTGTTGCAGTTCCCCAACATGAATCCATTAATTAATGGGTTTTGATGTGGAATTTGCAATTCTATCCATCCTACTCGAGCAGGAGAATGCAGGATCACCAGACTAGAACTAAACAAACCAGTCCTGAATAACAACCCACCATCTCAATCACAACCCTGTATAGAAAAGGACATAGTCTGCTTTCACTGCCTGAGCAGCTGTCTCCATATGCTCCTGTGCTAGGCTGGAAGTATAATTTTTTTGCACACTTGCCCAAGGTAGGAAATCCCTCTGAATATCCATCAGAAGGATGTGAATCCCAGCCTGGGGAGAGCAGTGTCAAAAATTGCTCATAGGCAGGGAGTTGAAATCTCTGTGTGAAAGAACAAGAAGGAAAAGGCTAAAGCCTAGAGTACATGTGGGTAATCTATGCATACACCAGCATGAATAAATGCAATATCAGTGGTCATCTGTAACGCCAATGTTCAGTGGTAAATTTGGCATTTGGGGACTGTCACATCACTGAAACCATGAGAGGGTCCACAGACACCCCTAGAAGGAGTGGAAGCTGTGTCCCCAACCACCTTTCTGCAAAGGCACTTTAGGTAGCACTCATACAGAAGATTTTAGCACTGTCATGCAATGGTTGTGAAAAAGCAAGGTCTGAGAAAACATCACATTGCATATGGGTGGGCACTTCGGTAACAGACCCTCAAATGACTGTCCATATCCATCCAATGAGCTCCTAAACATCAGACTTGCTGTTATCTACGAGCTGTCCCTGGCAGAACAAACTGGGCAAGGATCTCTGTGTGGCAGGAGGAATGAGAAGAAGAAATAGGAGCCCTGAGCCTGGACTGCAGTGTGAGGAGCAGCATGAATTACTGCAGTACCATGGGTCATCTGGAATCCCACTGTCAGGGCTGGTGTTCAGCTCCATTAGCAGGCCCTGCTAAGAACAGCCAGGGTAATCTCATTCCAGAAAATGAGGTGCTTGGAGGAAGAAAGGATTGCAGATGTCTAAAGCAGATTTGTTTTCTCCCTGCCTTCAATTTTACATCTGTTTGTTCTCATGACATTAGCTAGAGGCAGACCAACAGAGGAAATGAAAGTTATGCATTTGTGCTGCAAAATCAGGCATGTTTCATCATCAATAACAAGAAATCTTTTCATTCTAGCTGCAGAAGCTTAATCCTCACATTTTCAAGCAATTTTTAAGCCATTTGGATACTTCGCTTAATTTGTGGACTGATATAAATGTAAAAGTTCAAATTAAATATGCTAAAGAAACATATTTACCCAAAGCTTTCTGCTTATTATCACTTTCTGTAGTAAGTATCTTAAAATAGTTTGTCTTTTTTGCCATGAAGAACAGCAACCAGCTGCTTATTTCCCTATTTTAATGTTTTTCTGAGGAGGTATCAATGTAAACCACAGTAAGCTAACTGCCATCTACTTTGTTTTCTCAAATATTATTGTTCAGTTGGAGGGATTTGTTGTTGCCAGAGATAAGGGTAGAAGCACAGAACTCATCTTCTTTCTGGGGACCTGTTTGATCCCCATATCATTGGTCCACGAGGGAAATCTGGACTAAAAACCAGCTGCTTTTTGGTGCAAAAGGGTACATGATGATTCTAGATCTAATTAAGGTTGAGATTGTTAAAGAAGCCTTCAAGGCAGGTTTATAACTCTGCTGTCTTTGCTCGGTGGGCACCTTCAGGAGAACTGAAAATTCACTTTTCTCGTGTTACTGACTTATCCTTCCCTGGATCCATTCACAGAACACTGGGTACACCTTGGCACTGTTATCTCCATGGGTAGTGAAGTTTTGTGGGAACAGGTTTGTGTTTGGTGAGAAAAAGAGGAGCATTAAGTGGGTTTCATTCAGTGCATACCATAAATTGTCACTGTAGGATCAGAACCAACATTAATTGACTCACTATCTTGCTTTTTAATGACACTGAAATACCAGATACAGATGACAAAATCTGCCTTGTCAATCTATGTCATGTCAGGCAGCTTTTTAATTGCTGTTTAATTTTTTTTACTTCTTTGCCTCAAGAGTATTGTCATGCCACAATGTATCCACATAAACTAATAAAAATATATATTTTTTTTATTCAATGACTAACGTTGACCAGTCTGAATTATACAGTCACTGTAGTGATATTATGGTTTCCCAAGCTGTCATGATTTCTGTTAAAATAAGCATGAATTTAGTAGAAACAGAAGCATAGCAATAAAATATAATGCATCTTGTACTTGTTTTGCAAAATATGCATCTCAATTTTTTTAAAAAAACAAGCAATCTGGAAAAGCTCTTCTTGCCTGTTTTTCATTGTTAGTGGTCAATGGTATATAACAATTCTTAAACATCTAAAAACATAATTTATAACTTGAAGGAAAGTATTTTTTGTGTCTGAAATTTATTATCATATGTGCAGAAACTGATCTGTAACCAGTCTTTTAGTGATAAAATATATTTAATGGAACTTGAGATGAGTCATTCAGTTAAGAGTTTTGAGGAAAAACAAATTTCTTGTGAATTTAGAGAGTAATAGCCCCATTAGAGCTTTTATAAGAAGAAAGAGTGACTCATTAACCTAGTGGAGTCTTTGGAAGAAATTAATGAGCATATTGCTAAGGGAAGTCCATTTGCTGTGGTATTTGACAATCCAAAAACATGTTAAATACTTGATTTTAACTGATAAAAGAAAGTAAATTAAAAGATTTCCTTGTAGAAAATGATATCTGATTAAAATAAATACCTAAGGGGTGAGTAAGAGGGCAGATTTTACAGTGGAAGGACCTCACTCACAATATCCTAATGAAACTTTTACTGAAGTCTTGGCTGTTCAACAAATTTAGAAAAATAGCAGAATTTTCTGATAATTTAAGAAATGTAATTATAATATTGTTTAGAAACTATTATCCAGTCCTATGCTTTCTGCACCTCTCATGTTGTTATGTCTGACCTGAATGCCAAAGTGGTTTTAACTTTTAGGAGTGGTAAATTTTGTGTTTACCTCAGACTGAAAAACTGATAAACATGAGAAAACTACGACTGGAACTGCAAAGGAGCTTGTACAGTAAAGTACCTACTCCCTGAAGGTAGCGATTTTCTTTGGATTCCAGGAGTAATCCAAAGAAAATAAGGAAGATAGACATGGCTGAGCCTGTATGGTCATAGCTGAAAAAACAGAGTTGGTAATTAAACTTAGAAAGGAAATTGACTTTTAATTAGAAAGGAAAATTCACCTTTCTCTTATATGGATTTCACATATATTTCAAACAGCATTTAATGCATCTCAAACAGGAGATGCAATCACTGACATGGCAAACATCAGCTAACATGGCTCCAGCATGCCTCCTTTCAAGGTCCCCTCAGAAAACCTCTCTTCTGTTTTGTCACATCTCTATTTTTAAATAATAACTATCAGTCTATGACTGCAGCTGTTAAAGATGAGTAATTTGTTTCATGCATGTGTCCTGTAGGTAGAGGTGTGTTGGTGAGCTACACGTACATGTAGAGACATCTGTGTGAACTTCCTTTTCCATTATGAAACAACACAGATTTTTTAAATAATTAAATATAAAAAACTCTTGAAACCACGCACTTTTCTTTGGAGAGAAGAGTCATTTGCCTTGTGAGCAGATTCAGCAGTTTACATACCAAAAGATTTTATTCTGCCTCAACGAAAATACTTCAGAAAACAGCTAAGATTTGAACAGACCTTTCAATCCTTAGGTAATGCCTGATGAAAACACAATGAGGAATGACACTTTTCCAGCCTATGTGGGTTTTCTGAGTGTGTTCTATATTGTGCCTGCCCATAGGGGTGACAATGGGTTTGTTTTCTTCTGGCACTGCTTTGCACCTGGCACAGCAACAGGAGAGAGCAGCGTTTTGTCATGTTTTGTGCAGTTATTGGTCAAGTGCTGAAGGCAAAGCTTTTATTGGTGGCTGGTGAAGAGAAGGAGCATGAGGAGTTTAGGTTGTAACTGAGCTTTTTAGGCTGGTAAAAACCTGTGTGAAATCATTTTGTGGTGTAAGTCAGTTGTTAATTTGAGTGGGGCCAGGATTTCATTTGAGCATCTCCTGTAAGTTTGGGTCAGATTTTGTGTTTAAGAAGGAACACTTCCTGAACTCCTTCTGCATGGGAGCTTTGCTTCACCTTTTCAGAGCACAGCCATGTGCTCATCCATCACACTGCCTCCATAATCAACTTAAAACTTCAATTTAGTTTGTATTTGTCTCCATCATCAGTGACACCCCACACCTGGGGAATGTGCTGCCAGTGACTCCTTGCACTGTCTCCTGGCTGAGAGGAGAAAATTGCACTGGTCACTCTTTCCTCTCAGTACCTTTAAATTAATGAGGAATTAAATTATTTGTGACTTTCTGCCCATGTAGTGTAAGGATTTCGTAACAGTACAATTTCAGAGTTCATTTTCGGGTACTGATTGAGGTGAAATACTGCCAGGTTTCAGAGAAAACCTGAAATGTAAGTAAACATCTGTCCTATGGTGTTCAAAATTGCCAAAGTGCAGCTGACCCACAAAACAGAAGATCTTTTGGGCAGCAGAGTAACACTGGCTGCCAGAGCGATTCCTGTGACTACCTTCTCTTTAGATTCTGCAACAGAACTGAGGACAGGAAAATCTCACATACTCAGCTGGGGGTGTTGAAGAGTAGATAGACTGCCAATTGCTTGTATATAATGAGTTTTCATAATTTTCTCAGTTTGGATTGCTCACAATAGCTGAATATTTTTGTTGCTGTGCCCAAATGGAGTGGCTTCAAAAAACAATGTATGCAGAATATATTGATTTTAAAAAAGATTACAGGTATTTCTGATGAATGCATTAATGATGAATACCATACATAAAAATATGGACACAATGGAGCATTTCAGTTAAATACACACTTTGTGACTTGCTGATTAAATGTATAAACCTTTAAATATTTTTAATGTAACTGAATGGCAATTTTTGTGTATTTCCAAATTTCTAAATATGACTGCAATAACAATTTGTAGTGCATTGGCTGAATGCTGAACTTTGAGGCAAGAGCAACATTATGGAACTTTGCAGTATTGCAGAATTTTAAATTTACTTTTAATAATCGTTTCAATATTTGAATCTGAGGATTGTTTTCTCTCATTGTGTCCATTAAACCCAAACTCACAAGTCTTCAGATAGAACAAACTAAAGAAATTGAAAGTTTAATCCATTTCATTAATTTTATAATGAGAATACTTATTTGCAAGCAATACATTTGTATTTTTTTTTTAATTTCTACAAAAGGATGATATAGTCAAATACTTGAAAATTTCGTCTAAGCTGCATTTGGCATGACATTTTGGCTCTATTTGAATGCCATTGTAATTACAGGCACTCAGGACTCAGACAAGTTGACCATTTCAGTTGAATTTTTTTTTTCCATCTGCAGGATGCTCTGGCCCACTAGGGATAGAAGGAGGGATTGTGTCAAACCAACAAATCACCGCGTCGTCCACTCACCGAGCTCTTTTCGGACTCCAGAAGTGGTACCCTTACTATGCACGACTCAATAAGAAGGGTCTGGTGAATGCCTGGACTGCTGCAGAAAATGACAGATGGCCATGGATTCAGGTAACAGATGGAGCTGAGGAGGAAAAAAAAATACCCTTGATTCAATTGCCAGTGTCACTTAAGAAACTGATGAAGACAAGTGGTTAATGAACAGCTAGATTCTTATTCACTGTCAGAGACACAGCCGAGGCTAAAAGGGAGTATTTAGTTGCAAAACAGTGATTATATGGAATTTAAAATTGCACAAGCCTTTTTTTTATTTAAAAAACAGAGTGCATATGTGCCAGTGTGGCTCTAAATTGTGGAAGCAGATTTTTACAGGCTCCTTTCAAAGAAGCTGCGTTCCACATATGTTGCTTTTGGTGGTTAGGCCCTTAGAAGCATATCCCAGCAATATCTCTTGGTGGAGCTATCTTGACACATGCCAAAGATGATTTAAGTGTGGTTTTGGCTGTGCTAGAACCTGGTGGAAGACCTGGTCCTCTTTGCTGAGCTGCTCTGGGCGTACAGGTTAAGTCTTACTGGAAGTAACAAGAACTGTTTTAATTAAGGTTGAAACAGCTGTTAGTTCAGCCACATCCATGGGGCTGAAAATGCACATGTTCTCATCCCACTCAAGGGTGCTATTGTTAGAGTGATTCAAATGGCAGTGCCCTCACTGTGAACTGGATTTCTCTGTGCCCAGCAAATCTTCAGCAAAAGCCACAAAGCTGTGACTGTGAAGTCCTGTAGCAGTGTTTTAATGAAGGTAATGACTATGTAGTGGTTGCTGTAGCTCTTTGCTTGGATGGTGTTTCTTTTCATGAGGTATGAATTGGGCAAAGCTTTGGCAATTGCAGCTATTGGTCAATAAAGCTTAGTGAGTTAGATACTTATGAGAAATCCTTCTGCACTGATCTGCATGGGCAACATGTGAGGAGGATGTTTCCCTTCCAGTGGACCCACTGCAGGATCTAGCACAACATAGAGTTTGAGCATTTTATCTGCCAGCACGAAGTTAAACAGTCCATAATGCCCTCAGCTGTGTCAGACACACTCTTCTTGAAGATGCCTTGGTGTACAAGTCATCAATATTTGTTAATATTTAATGGGTTTTCCCTGACTACCATTTGTGATTTTTCTGAGAGGCTCCCAAATATCTGGAGGGAAAATATACACGATTACCTGCTCATTTTTCTTGTGTGGAGAGCAGACACAAAGCACTGTTTGATGAAGTTTTCTGAGGCTGGTGCAGTGGGAGTGCTGGATTTTGTCAGCTCTGAAGAACGAAAGCTGGTGCTACTGCTTGTTATTTATTGCAGAGTGAAAACACAAGGGCCCTTCAACGTGCTGTAAGTCAGTTCTCGTCCATAAAGATCAGAGGGGTTAGGAAGTCTGTAAAATTTATATATTGGAAAGAACTGGAAAGGATCACGTAGAGGGACCTGAGCAGAATTATTTCCATGGGAGTAGAAAGCTAATGTTACTTTAATGGATAATGAAAAAGTCTGCATTACAGTAGCTTTTGGGCTGTGTTACGAGTGTGGGCTTTATTAAATGAGCTGGAGAAAGATTTCAAAATCATTTAGCACTGGCCCCCTAGACATGTCTTTTCTGGGAGATGATCTGGATGGGGATATCTAATAGTATGATGCTTCCACATTTGTGCTTGCAGCTGTCAGGTTCCCTTGGACTTTGGTCTCTGGGAAGTCTTCCCTTTGCTCTTACCTGCAAGGAACATTGGGCCAGTGGAGAAAATGTGTCTAAAATCTCAGACCATGGCATCAGGTCTGAAGAATTTGGGGTTGGGGTTTTTTTGTGGGTTTTTTGTTTTGTTTTGTTTTGTTTTTTTTTTTTTTTTGAGTTTTGGAGATAATTCCAATCTCGTGCAGGTTATTCTGTAATTTTGACAACCATGGAGTGTAAAGACTTTTGAGAAGCTTAGGTCACACAATTAATATGCTTTAAGCACTCCCTTCATTTTCTTCTCATTTTTTCTTGCAAAATAAACTTTAGTCTACAATTTTCACAGAACTTGCCAAATACTCTTTCTCATACTCTTTTTTTTCAGTTCAGAGCAAAATTAAAAATATTCTTTGTCATTTCAGAACAGGAGTCCAGAGAGGATTGCTATCTTTCCTTTTCTCTTTCTTTAAAACATCTGGGGCCAGAAAATCTGAAACTTTTTAGGAAGATGATACTTGCAGGGAAAAAGTACTTTTTAGTGTTCTGCAGAAACTGTTTTTTGATCTGACAAGGTAGAGACATCCACAGTCTCACACTTTATGAGTAGTAGTTCTCTACATCAGAGCACTGTCTTGTTCTCCAAGCATGAAATAAGCTTTAAGAAACAAACACCGTCTGACCCTCTTATGGGTGAAGAGTTTCTGCTGAGAGGAGAAGCAGAAATCCCATGTCCTGTTTTTTTTGCACAGATTCTGTATTACCCAGGGAGACACTTCTTAAATGTTTGTGGAGAGGTACAAAAAGTCAGATTTGGGCTAAATTTCTGGCTGCTTTCCTTGGTGTCAAATGGGAGAAAAGATCTCAAACCCTCCACTTGAGTTTTTACCCTGTTGTGTCACCAGCTTCTTCCCAGACCCTAGTGCAGAACCTTCCCCATGCTGCTCTGAGTGATGAAGCACCAGGTCCAGGAGGAGGCACTGAAAAACGGTGTGAATGTTTGGCAGAGATTAAGTGGAAAGTTACAAAGCCAGAAAATCCATTTTTAGGACATGTAAATTAACATTTAGCGCAGGGAACCTGAAGCAATCGCCTGTTCCCCTCTTGTAGCTTCTAATGCTAGATAAATTCTAAAGGAAGCCGTGTATAATGGGCAAAGTCCCTCAAAGTGTGATTATGTATAGGCCTGTAGCTATTTTTGCCTTGTTCCATCATGATCAATTTTCTTTGTCATTTAATTTCTTTATTTATATGCAGTCTGGCAAATAAAAGGTTTGAGTGCTCTGCTTATAACTCACTTGTAATGAATGCAGAAGTTTTTTTTTTTCTCTAATCTTTAAGGTGTCTGATACACATGAGCTAATTAGTATGCAATTTCATTTTCCTGCATTCTCCCAATGAACTGAAAATTGAAATTGCCATTTTAAATTTACACTCTCAGCATGTAATTAGTAATGGCACTACAATGCTTGTAATTGGCTTGTGATTTAAAGGGTCACTGACCATGCTTTTGGAAGCAAATTAAAGCCTGAGTAAGTCATATCTGCCTTTTAAAGTTCTCCTGACCTCTGTTTCTCCTCACAGGCTGGCTGTGATAAAATAGCACCTGTGTACTGCTAACCACTTTATTAGTGATATTAACTTTTATCGTTTGCAAATACAATGACAAAAAAAACCCCATACATCTATTTTTCATTAATTGGTCCTGA